>SJYB01006878.1:8019-21672 GCA_006408585.1 Antidorcas marsupialis
GGAAAAACCATAGCCTTGACTAGACGGACCTTAGTTGGCAAAGTACTGTCTCTGCTTTTGAATATGCTATCTAGGTTGGACATAACTTTTCTTCCAAGCAGTAAGCGTCTTCTAATTTCATGGCTGCATACATAACTTTAAATTTTGTTGTGCCTTCATCTGGGACAGGGAGAAAAGGTACACACATACAAACCTGGCTTTGTTTGTTGCCAGTTAGATGTATGTATTGTCAGGGAAAAAGTACATCCTGTGTTGATCTGTGTCTCACTTCATGGATGGGTTGAAAGCTGCAGTTGTTATGACAAGGAAAGCAAGCAAGACTTTTTTATTCTCGCCTTCTCATAAAGCTGAGCTGATATGCTTAAACTGTAGGCACGTATATACCCTTTTGTTGTTCAGTCACCCAGTCATGTCGGACTCTTTGCAACCCCAAGGGTTGTAGCATGCCAGGCTTCCCTGTCCTTCTTCATCTCTTGGAGCTAGTTCAAACTCATGTCCACTGAGTCAGTGATGCCATCTAAACACCTCATTCTCTGTCATCCGCTTCTCTCCTGCTTTCAAACTTTCCCAGCATCAAGGTCTTTTCCAATGAGTCAGCTCTTCGCATCAGGTGCCCTAAGTATTGGAGTTTTAGCTTCAGCATCAGTCCTTCCAATGAACACCCAGGACTGATTTCTTTAGGATGGACTGGTTGGATCTCCTTGCAGTCCAAGGGACTCTCAAGAGTCTTCTCTAACACCACAGCTCAAAAGCATCAGTTCTTTGGCACTAAGCTTTCTTCACAGTCCAACTCTCACATACATACATGACCACTGGAAAAACCATAGCCTTGACTAGACGGACCTTTATCATCAAAGTAATATCTCTGCTTTTTAATATGGTGTCTAGGTTTGTCACAGCTTTTCTTCCAAGGACAAAGAATCTTTTAATTTCACGGCTGCAGCCACAAACTACAGTAATTTTGGAGCTAAAGAAAATAAAGTCTGTCACTGTTTCCATTGTTTCCCTATCTATTTGCCATGAAGTGATGGGGTAAGATGCCATGATCGTCATTTTTTGAATGTTGAGTTTTAAGCCAACTTTTTCACTCTTCTCTTTCACCTTCATCAAAAGGCTCTTCAGTTCCTCTTCGCTTTCTGCCATAAGGGTGGTGTCATCTGCATATCTGAGGTTATTGATATTTCTCCCGGCAATCTTGATTCCAGCTTGTGCTTCCTCCAGCCCAGCGTTTCTCATGATGTACTCTGCAGAGAAGTTAAATAAGCAGGGTGACAATATGCAGTCTTGACGTACTCCTTTTCCTATTTGGAACCAGTCTGTTGTTCCATGTCCAGTTCTAACTGTTGCTTCTTGACCTGCATACAGATTTATCAAGAGGCAGGTCNTTTTAATATGGTGTCTAGGTTTGTCATAGCTTTTCTTCCAAGGACAAAGAATCTTTTAATTTCACGGCTGCAGCCACAAACTACAGTAATTTTGGAGCTAAAGAAAATAAAGTCTCACTGTTTCCATTGTTTACCTGTCTATTTGCCATGAAGTGATGGGGTAAGATGCCATGATCATCATTTTTTGAATGTTGAGTTTTAAGCCAACTTTTTCACTCTCCTCTTTCACCTTCATCAAAAGGCTCTTCAGTTCTTCTTCCCTTTCTGACATAAGGGTGGTGTCATCTGCATATCTGACGTTATTGATATTTCTCCCGGCAATCTTGATTCCAGCTTGTGCTTCCTCCAGCCCAGCGTTTCTCATGATGTACTCTGCAGAGAAGTTAAATAAGCAGGGTGACAATATGCAGTCTTGACGTACTCCTTTTCCTATTTGGAACCAGTCTGTTGTTCCATGTCCAGTTCTAACTGTTGCTTCTTGACCTGCATACAGATTTATCAAGAGGCAGGTCAGGTGGTCTGGTATCCCCATCTCTTTAAGAATTTTCCAGTTTCTTATGATCCACACAGTCAAAGGCTTTAGAATAGTCAATGAGGCAGAAATGGATATCTTTCTGGAATTCTCTTGCTTTTTCGCTGCTCCAGTGGATGTTGACACTTTGATCTCTGGTTCCTCTGCCTTTCCTAAATCCAGCTTGCACATTCTCGGTTCATGTATCGTTGAAGCCTGGCTTGGAGAATTACTACTTTCTGCGTTACGTTGCTAGTTTGTGAAATGAGTGTACAGTAGTTTGAACACCCTTTGGCATTTCCTTTCTTTGGTATTGGAATGAAAACTGACCTTTTCCTTTCCTGTGGCCACTGCTGTCCTCCTTAGGCCCTGTAAAATTAAAACTGTCATTTAGGGCCACTGTAAAGAAGTTAGAGATGTGAATCTTAGCCAACATCCCCATGGATCTGAACAGAAGTCGCTTTTACAGTTGAACTTAGGATGATTTCCTGGCATTAAAGTTAATCCACTGTGCCTTGAATGGAATAAGATATTTAAAGGTTGTTTTTAAAAANCCCATGGATCTGAACAGAAGTCGCTTTTACAGTTGAACTTAGGATGATTTCCTGGCATTAAAGTTAATCCACTGTGCCTTGAATGGAATAAGATATTTAAAGGTTGTTTTTAAAAACTGAATGCACTGATGTGCTAGCTCGAGACACACATTTGAGTTGTCGGTTCATAAGCCTGTTGGAAATTTTCTATTAGAATCATGTGAACTACAGTTCAACACGTATTATTCTCATTGAGAGTGTATATTCTTAGCCAGCCAGTCATGTCTAGCTCTTCACGACTGCATGGACTATAACCCACCTGGCATTTCTGTCTCACTGAGTAACAGTCAAAATTGGGAGGAGACCTCCAAGCCATCTGTGTGATACTTTTGTTCATGAGAAAGTGATGTGTTTGGAAATCTTCGGACCTGCTGCCTACTGACAGGTCTGATTGGTCTGATTGGTAGTAAAAGTAGAATTCAGGGGCGTGGTGTTATCCAAGCAAGTTGTGCCAAGATTACCACTGAAACTCTGTTCAGTGAAACACTGATACTTACCATCAACAACATAAATGCCATCCTCCTGTTTTTTTTTTTTTTTTTTTTTTCNCGCTTTTACAGTTGAACTTAGGATGATTTCCTGGCATTAAAGTTAATCCACTGTGCCTTGAATGGAATAAGATATTTAAAGGTTGTTTTTAAAAATTGAATGCGCTGATGTGCTAGCTCAAGACACACATTTGAGCTGTTGGTTCATAAGCCTGTTGTAAATTTTCTATTAGAATCATGTGAACTACAGTTCGACACGTATTATTCTCATTGAGAGTGTACATTCTTAGCCAGCCAGTCATGTCTAGCTCTTCACGACTGCATGGACTATAACCCACCTGGCATTTCTGTCTCATTGAGTAACACTCAAAATTGGGAGGAGACCTCCAAGCCATCTGTGTGATACTTTTGTTCATGAGAAAGTGATGTGTTTGGAAATCTTCGGACCTGCTGCCTACCGACAGGTCTGATTGGTAGTAAAAGGAGAATTCAGGGGCGTGGGTGTTATCCAAGCAAGTTGTGCCGAGATTTCCACTGAAACTCTGTTCAGTGAAACACTCATACTTACCATTAACAACATAAATGCCATCCTCCTGGTGTTTTTTGTTTTTGTTTTTGTTTTTGTTTTTCCTGTGACAGGTTTTGTTTCCCGGTTTCCATTCGACCTGGAAAACAAAAGATGAAATTCAAGATGAGTGATTACAATAATGAAAAATTTGACACAGAGCGATGATTCTGTTTCACCCCAGAGATTAAGTGTGAGGTGTCACTTTGGTGACTGTGGACAATGTGGTATTCCAAGGGGATATGTCAAGGTCAAGTCACTGTCTACTGACAAGGACGGCTTGTCCACACAGGAAATCTGAGCCAAGGTTCCAAAGATAAGCTGCAGATGCAAAGCAAGCCATGCTGAGAGCTGAGGAAACATGGGGAAATCTAGAATTTTAGAAAACGATCGAAAGGATACACCCTTTGAAAAACAAAACAAACAAACAAAAAAACAGTTCCTGGAAACAGTTGGACTGTGAAGAAGGCTGAGCACCAAAGAACTGATGCTTTTGAACTGTGGTGTTGGAGAAGACTCTTGAGAGTCCCTTGGACTGCAAGGAGATCCAACCAGTCCATTCTGAAGGAGATCGGCCCTGGCATTTCTTTGGAGGGAATGATGCTAAAGCTGAAACTCCAGTACTTTAGCCACCTCATGCAAACAGTTGACTCACTGGAAAAGACTCTGATGCTGGGAAGGATTGGGGGCAAGAGGAGAAGGGGACGACCGGGGATGAGATGGCTGGATGGCATCACGGACTGGATGGACGTGAGTCTGAGTGAACTCCGGGAGTTGGTGACGGACAGGGAGGGCTGGCGTGCTGTGATTCATGGGGTCTCAAAGAGTCAGACACGACTGAGCGACTGAACTGAACTGAACTGAAGACATCATGACAGACCTTGGGGGTCCTCACGATCCTGGCAAAGACTCTTTTGATAATGCAAGAGGAAAGAATCACTAAGAATTAGAGGGAGAAATGCTTAATTCTATGGAAGCACACACTTTTTCCCTCACAACCCCATAAGAGGATTAAACACTGCAAGACGCATGTATATATGTACACATGTTGACACATACACACACACAAACACACAAGCGCATGATGTGTTTCTATGACATAAGGAAATTACACACATATATATATGATACGCATAAGCTATCAGCCATATACCAGAAGACTTTCACTGACTTCATATATGTCACATGAAAGGAAAAGACTACTGACAGATACCATGCAGGCACAAGAAAGAAATATTAAAAGGGAAATAACCCAATAAAAATTGGGTTAATTTGAGAGCAGACACCTTGGAACAGAAAGGGCACCATGAATGGTGTTCATTGTCATCCGTCATTATGAAACGCATTCAGTTATTCAAAATCACCACAAAGTGGGAACAAAACCACTTTCCAATCTCGGCAAAATATTCCCCAGTGGTTCAGGGGTAAAGAAACCACCTGCTGTGCAGAAGCCACAGGAGACCCAGGTTTGATCCCTGGGTTAGGAAGGTCCCCTGGAGAAAGAAATGGCAAGCCACTCCAGGGCTCTTGCCTGGAGAATCCCCATGGACGGAGGAGCCTGGTGGGCTGGAGTCCACGGGGTCACAGAGTCTGACACGACTGAAGCGATGAGCAAGCATAACAGATACGAAACTGTGTACGCGCGAGCAGTATCCTATCAACTGGCTTGAAAAAGGTGACTCCCTGCAAACGCACACACAGAGATACACTTTTACAACGTTATTCTGAGTGATAGGAGCCAGGGAAATCAACCAAGACTCATAATCTTAGCCTCTGAAGTTCTAGAAGAAGAGAGAATAAGGAGCTCTCTTGTTACCTGTGGTGCTAGGGGTAGAATTGCATGGCAAGGAAAGGGAGATTTTTGAAAAGAAATGGAGGAATTTGAGATCTGAACTGTGGTGTCGTGAAAAAGGTATACACCACTCAAAGCACATTAAACTATTGCCCTCCATACACGTGTACATGAATATACTTCAGTCCATTCAAAATTCAAGCATAGAGCTCAAAAAGTGTAGAAACAGCAGAAAGGAAGATAATATGGTATTCTAAAAAAATTAATGAAAACAGGCCAAAAATATCCCAAGATAGGACATGTATGAGAGTTTTTGTGTTTGTGAGTCTCTGTCTACATGTGGTTTTAATTTGACTGTAAGTGTAAGAAAACGCCATGGGAAGGAAAAGCCACCTCTAGGGACTGTTGATATAAGCCTTTATTGGGCGGTCGCTCTCGGGCAGAACTCCCGGGGGTGAGGGAGGAAGGGAAGGGAGTCTGCGAGGTATGCAAGGTGGGGTGAGGTTTTTATAGCCAGGGCTGGCGTTCAAGCCAGGTCTCCCCATATAGGGGAAAAAAGCACGGGCTACAGCAGTGGTTGGTGTCCAAGGGCTCGGTGTCGGCACCTGATTGGGCCAGGACACAGGGGGTTGGCCCCCGGAAGTCTGGTCCGCTCCCAGTTCTTGTTTGGGCTTTGGCCAACTGCCGGTGTTGGCCTGATGTCTTTTTGTGGTCATGTGTCTATGTCGGCTGGCCCGACCTTTCAGTAAGTATGCTATCAACTATATATATATACAATATATACTATAAAAACATTATACATTTATATATTTAGAAACCAACCTTTCCAAGCAGAAAACTCTTGTGTTTTTTTTTCCCCCTTAGTATTTTTATTCCTCTATATACAAACCTGCAAGGAGATCCAACCAGTCCATCCTAAAGGAGACCAGTCCTGGGTGTTCATTGGAAGGACTGATGCTGAAGCTGAAACTCCAGTCCTTTGGCCACCTCATGCGAAGAGCTGACTCATTGGAACAGACCCTGATGCTGGGAGGGGTTGGGGGCAGGAGGAGAAGGGGACGACAGAGGATGAGATGGCTGGATGGCATCACGGACTCAATGGACGGGAGTCTGAGTGAACTCCGGGAGACGGTGATGGACAGGGAGGCCTGGCGTGCTGCGATTCATGGGGCTGCAAAGAGTCGGAGATGACCGAGTGGCTGAACTGAACTGATACATACCTTAGTTTGCATGTTGTTAATGAACCTTTCCCAGTACAGTGGACATCCTTGAATGGTACCTGGGACTCTGAGAACTTTAGTAAACTCAGCGGTGATGAAACTTCCTGGGAAGAAGGCCCGAGGGCAGAGCTCACTGTGTGCACTGCCCTCGGCTTCTGTGCTCAGTGGGAAACATTTCTTACAAATTCCGCAGGAAAGGGTCAAACCCCTGGTGGAAACGGTGGCTTCCAGGACCCCAGACTCTTCCCATTGCCATGTCCCTCTTTGCTGTAATGACTTGACTTCAGGGGAGCTTCTGGCATCCCCCCTCTTCTCAGACCATAGTCTTCAGAACATTCCCTGGGGACTCATAGGAGAAATGCACCACTCCCAGTTCAAAGACCCCGCTCAGCCCCACAGCTCAGGACATCCTGCTCTCAACATCGTCCAGAGAGCTCCCTGCAGATGGGGGAGACCCACCCTCCCTCAGACTCGGAGTTTGCCTGTGTTTTCCTTCTGGGTGATTTTTATTTACTCATCTCAAATGGAGAAGTCTATTGTGCCCTGTTCATCAAATACCACTTTACGAACTCCACAGAAGAAATCCCTAAATAACCCTTTCTCCTTGCTCTTCTCTGTGTCAGTGAAAGCAATGTACACAATTCTCCATTCTCCTGAAAGCAAGCAGCAAAACTCCCATGAGAAATTTCAGACCTTGTCTTTTTGTTTCATCCAGCATCATCTCTCAAGACTTTCCCATCCCTTGCGCAAACCAGCACACCTTATCTGTCTTGAGTAAGCAAAATAGGATTGATAACACAGTGCAAAAATGAAGTCAGAGGAAAAGACACAATCGAGACACTTCTGAGATAGCTTGAGCTCTGATGTCAAATGCAAGAACTCCAACAGCTGTTTGATGGAACCTCTTTCTCCGTTTCAAGAGTGAGAAAGAATGCATGACAGTCAGCTAACACCCAGCAGAGATATAAGACACCAAACAGAACATGTGAAGAGCCAGGAAACGAAGCAGTGTTTCTTCGGAGGGATATGACTCAGCTTATAGATCCACATAACAAAACCGCAAGAGAGACACAGACACACACACCCCAAGGCTGCCTCCCAGATCAGACCATCCCTGGTACCTCTGGGACACTTGGCTGAGCTTCATCTTCTTGGGCGGTACAAAGCGAAGAAGTAGACCGAGGAACAGAACCTTCGTCTGGTGTCTTGTGGTCTTGCTTCGGTCAAGGCTGAGAGAGTCCCAGTGGTTGGAGGCGGGGGGATTGGTGCCACTCTTTATAGGCTTGCTGTGTTGGCCGTGACATTTCATGAACCAATGGTTGTCCCTCCTAACCAAGGTCACAGAGAAGTGATCTTCAATATCCGACTTGGCAGGGCTCAGCATTCAAGGCATTTTGTCCTTTTAATAGGGAGGATTGTCTTAGGAGATGCTTAAGTGAATCTGGACGTTTGACCTTTACAGTCAGTGAGAAGTCACATGTACACACCCAGTGTTTCAGGCCAGGGATATTTCTTTTCCTTTGTATCTTGAGATCCAAAATAGGATAAACTGTACACCTCCTGCTCCTGTATTATTTCCTTAACTTTGAGTAGATGGTTTAAAATTTATTTTCTACAAGTAAAACTGAGTGTGTGTTTTCACATAGTTAAGTGATTTCCTAAGAGAACCTTAGGAAGCCTCCTGTTTCTCTGAGATGAGGAGCACGTGAGCACAAAGTATTCAGCACCTTCTCCTACCCCATAGCGGGCTCCGTCCTCATTATAACTAAGGGCAGGATCCACTCACGTTCCCCTTAACCTCATCTGAAGAAGGCACATCAGCAACTCATTCCCATGTTTCCCGTTCCAGACATTCTTTACCCACCTGATCTGTAATATATCATTTATTTACTGACTCGGGCGTTTCTTAGACCAAGAAGAAAGCAAGACAGTAGTTGTATTCTAATTTGTGGATATTAAAAGAGCACAGACAGGTAAGCCTGGCGTGCTGCAGTCTATGGGGTGGCAAAGAGTCGGACACGACGTAGTGAATTACAACAAGAAGAAAAAAGCAAATTTCCTAACTCTTCCTATCCAGTTATTATCAAGGTCACTCAAACAACCAAAGAATCTCTTCTTTGTATTTTTTTTCTCAACCAGGGATCTCAGGTCGCCCACTCAGGGATGAAACAAGCAGCCCCTGCATTGGAAATGGGGGCTCTTCACCACTGGCCCCCAGGGTGATCCCCAATCAGATAATTTCAAGCAGAGTTCTGATCCCAGCTGACATCTTTCTGTCTCTCCTTATGCACTTCCAACATCCCCAGGTTTCCCTTTTGGATTCTTACCAATCCACATCCCCTGGGAATGTGCCCTAGGACCATCCCATCTTAGGAAGTCCTTTCTAACAGCCAATTGAAGGGAGAGTAAACATAATTTCTCTGAGAGATGATTGCAACAGGTTGTAGCAATCTTGTTATTTTCTAAATGAAGGAAGACATAGGACCTTTATTCCAAAGTCTCTTTTCATCAGTATTGCCAAAATGTAGGTTAAAAAATTGATACATGAAACACAGAACTGTCTCACTCAAACAGTATTCTTGTAGCCCTTCTGCCCAAACCATGCTAATCCAGGCTTGGTACACGTCCCCCTGGCATCTCTTTTTTGTCCAGGTTTCTGTAACTGCGAAGCCTCTCTCTCCTAGTTTATTAATTACCTCTTTCTTTCCCCTTTACTCTATGATGATTGTTTTTCTATTGAAGATTGCACAACTCTCATCCAAACAGTACAAGGAAACTTTTAATCTCGTCCACAAAGAACACCAAGTTCCTTCCAGGATTCAGGACCAAGGTTCATTGGACCCACGTTGTACATTTCACATAGCTCCGAAGGCTGGCGCATTTGTCTGAAATTGACCTTCCTAGTACTTGTGGAAACTTTTAGGTTTGCAGGTTGACACAGACGGGAGGAAATTTCCTAGAAATGTCGGAGAGGACTGGTCCCACAGAGAAAGGCCCCATAGAGAAAGGTCCCATAGAGATAGGCCCCGTTGTGTCTCACCACTGCTCACCTTTGTTTCCCATGTTCCAGTACTGGCATTTATCGGTCAATGTATCTTTTCTTTTCACTGCAAGTGTTAGTTTTACTAAAGGCTGGACAGTTAATTCCTTTCAAGGTATTTCAGTCCATCAGCACTTGGACATAGCTCTTGATAAGAGCGTTTCACTATCAATTGAATAGGAACTGAAATTTTCCACCCCTCCAGTGACACTAATGATTGGTGAGTGTTAGATGATTCCACGTTGGAACCCAAACACAACATCAACAGTGGAAAACTCCAGACTAGTACTTTTCAAGATGTGTCCACCACAGGAGAGAAAAGCTTTCTTCTCTGCAGGGTGACTTGATCTCTCCTTTATCTGACAGTAAACTACTAGAAAATAAATTCCATACAATATCCAGTAAACATCTACCTCCATGTACATCATAAAGAGCGTGTGTTCTGCAAGATGCCTCAGGTCCACATTTTGACCTGACTTCAATAAATACAGACGTAGTGCCAACAAGAGCCTGAGCTTCAGAGTGCAGCAGGAAGCAGACAGACTCAGGACATGGTTCCGTGAGGAGGCTTCCTGTGAAATAAGACAAATACACGGATCAGTATTGCCAAAGGAATCCCTGTTGAGAAGCTTTAGGGTGAGAGCAAAGAAAGGTGGAAAGCTAGAGTGTGTTTGGCCTCCTGTCTGGTAAGGAGGGAATATTTCCAAAGAGAAGGTTTGGAGTGATGCTCTGAAGAGGGTTGGAACAGTGAGTTAAGTGTGAATCCGCAAGAAGATGGTAGGACTCAAGAACAGAAAATACAAATGTGTTTTGAATGGTCTCTTTGAAAGGCTGTATCCATCCAAAAATTCTACAAGAGCATTCACTGCTTTTTAAAAAAAAAATATTTTCTTTTCTGAGGTGGACTATTTTTAAGTCTGTTTTGGATTTGTTACAGTACCGTTTCTGTTTTCTGTTTTGGTTTTTTGACTGCAAGGCAAGTGGAGTCTGAGCTCAGCTGCAAGGAATGGAACCTGTGCAGAGTTCTAACCGCTGAGTCTCAAGAGACGTCCTTAGACGGGCATTCACGTTCACAAGGCGTTACATTTAAAGCAATTATAGGACAATCGATACAGATAAAAATCATTCACCGGTTTGTTGACTGTGGTGTCAAAACATTAAGAAATAAATTTGATGTTCTATCAGCTATGACACACTCAGTGGAAAATATAAACCATCGCGTTTATAAATTAGATCCCTGTGAATTCATAAAATCTCTACAAATATAAGGACTTAATCAGAAATGTAATTCTCTTTATATTTTCATTATCATGTATGTGTAAAGCAAAGACTGCTCTTCAGTGTGTTAGGATGTTTGTCTGTTAATGACAAAGCGTGCGTGCTTTGTATGCATGAATTTGTGTGTAGAACTGTTATAAAATCTCTGTTGGAACAGAGTTGCTTTCCAGTGTTGTGTTAGTTTCTGCGCATGTACAAAGAGAGTCAGCTAGCCATGCACATAGATCCCCTCTTTTCTGGGTTTCTTTCCCACTCCTGGCAGGCTGCAGTCCATGGGGTCGCTGAGGGTCGACACGAGTGAGCGCCTTCCCTTTCACTTTTCACTCTCCTGCACTGGAGAAGGAAATGGCAGCCCACTCCAGCGTTCTTGCCGGGAGAATCCCAGGGGCAGGGGAGCCCGGTGGGCTGCCGTCTCTGGGGTCACACAGAGTCGGACACGACTGAAGCGACTTAGCAGCAGCAGCAGGTCACCACAGAGCCCTGAGCCCACTGAACCGTGCTCCCTGTGCTGCGCAGGGGGATCCGAGTTAGTTACCTGCTTGATTCACGGTGTCAGCAGTGTGTAAGTGTCTGCCCAGGCTCACAGATCCTCCACCCCCGCGCTGCCCGCTTCCTCCTTGGAGTCCGTATGTTGGGCTCTCTGTCTCTGCCTCTCCTGCCCTGAAACTAGGCTCATCCGTGCGGCTTTCCTGGCAATCGATTGCACACACCTGTGAGTTAACATTCTGCATTTGTTTTCCACTCTCTGACCGACTTCTCGCTCTATGACTCTCTGTGGGTCCATCCACTGTGCGCTGCAGCTGACTGACTAGTATGCCACGGTGTGCACTGAGTATTCTCTCCTGGGAAACCCCGTGAACATAAGAGCCTGGAGAGCTACTGTCCACGGGGTGGCGCAGAGTTGGGCATAACTCCCGACCAAGTAGCAACAAGTGCATCTTTGTCCGTGCCTCGGTTGGTGAGCATCAACGTTGCTTCCAAGGCCTGCTTGGGGTAACTGCTGCTGCTGTAGACTGGGGTGCATGAACATTGTAGAATTAACGTTTTCTCTGGGCTTATAGAATTTAACAAAACCTGTCAGAAGGACCTAACTGTGTCTAGAGGATTCAGGATCAAATTAGAGTGGACAGTGCTTAGTATGAACTCAAATTATCATCAGTCTGTGGGTGGCTTTCTGTAAGTTTAGTAACCTTTCTTCTTTTCTTCTTCAATATTTCAATTAAATCTTCTTGCCCTGCAAATGTATCGAGCATTCTACTCAATTTCTTTTCTGGATTAAAGGACAGTAAAACGTTTTTGTTTTATGTGTGTGTGTTTTTGTTTTTTGGTTTTTGGGTTGTTTTTTTTTTGCCTATATTAGGATTAGTAACACATCTTTCAAGTAATGTGTACATTTCATCAAGAGTCTTACTTCCAGTAACAAATCTGTTTATAGTTTCGTCATGATTGGTATTTATTGGATTTGTGGTGATGATTGGTTTTCCCATATTATTACTGACATGACAGATACATACATTCACACATTTATATTTGTATGTGTGTATACACATATAAATTTATCTATATTATACCAGGTCTTACCTTTCAGCATTTCTTAAGAGACTCGCCCCCTTACTCTGTATTCATTTGCCTATGCATGTATCCACTCATACAATCCAGCATTTCCAGACCGCCTGTGAAGACTAGCATCCAAAGTCCACCAGGATACACTGCTGTACAAGTGGGAGGACGTAAACACTGTCCTGGACCTTGTTACTACAAACTCAGCCATGGAAGCATTCGTTACTGGTGCCTTTGACACTGGCCAACTGTAGTCCATTTGGAGGCCAAGTCCACGTAGGAACTAAACATTTACGCTGTTACATGTCACTTAGGTCTAGTATTCCATTCCCAGCTCTTGGACCAAATCTCCGAGCTTTGGCTCAACCCTTGGAATGTTCTCTCTCTACGGTTGATCTTTCAGATTGTAAGCACCTTGAGTGCCATGGGGAGCTGGGCTGCGTGCTCTCCCAAGGGCAGTGGGAATGGCCTCTCCTTGGAAGTACTAGCATCCTCTGCTCTCTGCAGATTATGAGGCCTGAAGACCCTCTTTAGATTCTGTGAACAGTGACAGCTTCCTAACTGAGCTGTCAATCATCCTGTTCCCGCAAACACTGCACTGACATCACTATCCTATGAACTGACCCAGGGTTCACCGGAGGCTCGGGCTGTAAAGAATCTGGCAAAGCAGGAGATTGATCCCTGGCTGAGGAAAATCCCTGGAATAAGGGAACGGCAACCCACTCCAGCAGGCTTGACTAGATCATCCCATGGACAGAGCAGCCTGCTGGGCTATAGTCCATGGAAGCACAGAGGACACGACTGAGATCTAAATCATATTAAAAAGCAAAGACGTTATTTGTCAATGAAGGTCCATCTAGTCCAGTAGTCATGTATGCATGTGAGAGTCGGACTGTAAAGAAAGCTGAGTGCCGAAGAATTGATGCTTTTGAACTGTGGTGCTGGAGAACACTCTTGAGAGTCCCTTGGACTGCAAGGAGATCCAACCAGTCCATCCTAGAGGAAATCAGTCCTGGGTGTTCATTGGAAGGACTGATGTTGAAGCTGAAACACCACCTCATGTGAAGAGTTGACTCATTGGAAAAGATCCTGGTGCTGGGAAAGACTGGAGGTGGGAGGAGAAGGGGACGACAGAGGATGAGCTGGTTGGATGGTGTCAGTGACTGAATGGACACGAGTTTGGATGGACTCCGGGAGTTGGTGATGGACAGGGAGGCCTGG
>SJYB01006879.1:0-21530 GCA_006408585.1 Antidorcas marsupialis
GAACTGGAGAAGTGACTGGCTACCCATTCCAGTTCTTTCCTGGTGAATTCCTTGGACAGAGGAGCCTGGCAGGCTACAGTCCATGGGAGAACAAAGAGTCAGATGTAACTGAGAAACTAACACATACACAACTATATAATATGTAATACAATATTACATAAAGTCTTTACATTATTTTATGAGATGGTTCGGAGAAGGCGATGGCAACCCACTCCAGTACTCTTGCTTGGAAAATCCCATGGACGGAGGAGCCTGGTAGGCTGTAGTCCATGTAGTTGCGAAGAGTCAGACGTGACTAATCGACTTCACTTTCACTTTTCTCTTTCATGCATTGGAGAAGGAAATTGCAACCCACTCCAGTGTTCTTGCCTGGAGAATCCCAGGGACGGCAGAGTCTGGTGGGTTGCCATCTATGGGGTCACACAGAGTTGGACACAACTGAAGTGACTTAGCAGCAGCAGCAGCATGAGATGGTTAGTTAGGTGTGGCCATAAGATATGCTAAAGAAAAGACAAAGTTTATATTATTCACAGGTCCTAAAGAGAGGAGCAAAGCCTTGCAGGAACATTCAGGAGAGACACTTGAGTAGCCAGTAGACATAAGACAGAGTGAGGGGAAATTTTAGGCCATGGCCTTGGGCTTTTTGCAAGAAAGGCAAGGCAGGATGAACAACAGACTAGGAATGATTAGTTGAATAATTTTGATGGGCTCAAAGCTGTCTGGGTGGACCCTAGTTGCCTGGTACCTGGCCCTGAGAAGATTAAGACAGAGAAAGGAATATGACCTGAGGGTTGAACAGGTCAAATGATGGGGATCTGGCTCCAGAAATTTTGCAAATCAAAGACAATCTCCCAGCTGGACCTTTTGCCATCTCTAAGTTGACTATCCCAAGAGATAGTTTCTCTCCATCCAGAAAGGGTTTTCAAGATACCAAGCATCATAATATACGTAAAATTTTAAATATTTATAACGCAAAGAACTATCTGGATAGACCAGCTCCTTCTTTATCTATTAGAATTCAGAAATGGGTGTTCAGTGCCTCCTAAAACTACCTTTTGGAGTTCAATGTTAAGACAGCTCATTCTTTACTAAGAATTTTCATAAGTATTTTCAACACATTCTAGAGATAAAGAAATGAAATCTTATTTCCAGGTGCCCATATCCTATTTTTCATATCATTTATTATTAACATATAACAAAATAACCATTAACAGAAAAAAGAGTCAGATAAATTGTGGTGTCACTTTGATAAAAATTAGACAATCATAGATCAGATTTTTCTCTGTTGTCTTCTCTGCCTTAATATTTCTGTAGTTAGGACCAGAGGTCTATGCCCACTCTATGTTTGTACAGGGGACAGGAGCAATTGGAAGCAATGTAGAAAGAGTGGAGAGAAGCTTTAGGTAGAGAATGTAGGGTGTGGAAAATCACGTGGCTTCTGTGATCTGATGTGTGTGACTCTTTTCACCAACTAGTTATATGGAAAAGTATTGTAAGGGAGTAGGATCCTGTAGTTCTTCCCCCATGACTTCTGCCTGCCTTTTATTTGTAGAAAAACTTCAGCCAAAGAATAACTTTAATCAGAAAGTAAGCAAAAAGTACAGAAGCAAAAATATACATTCAGAAAGGAAAAAATAATAATATGAGTTAACTCATTAAAAAAGTCAAGGACCTTTAGTTCCTCTTAAGAGCTATAGATAATATTCTGGTCCACATCCTTTGAGTTGTTTTGAAAATATTAAAATCCCCACCAGGTGGAAGAAATTAGTCATATGTTAGTAGACTCCAGCCTAGTTAGAACCAGAAGCTTGATTGTACTGACTGCCAGTTACCTCACAACTAACCAATCAGAAGAATGTCCATGAGCTGATCATGCTCTGCAACTCCCTCCTCAGCACACAGCACCTTCTTCTTTTCTCTATGTCATCTCTCAGCAAAACATGAGGAGTGGGGATTTGGTTATTTAGGACATGAGTCCACCCTTTCCCCTGGCTTCCTCAATAAAGCTAGCTTTCCTTTTACTCAATACTTATCCCTGAATATTGAATTATTGAGCAATGAGCATCCAGACGCAAGTTCAGTAACAAGATGAGTCTGATTTTCTTAAAGAAGGATAGATGGGGTGGGAAAGAACTTGTCTGTCCTAGGTCCATGGCACTGTTTGGACTTTGCACTTTCTAAATCTTCATTCCCTCTTCTGTACAATCAGAGTATTTGACAAATGATTCTTAAAGTACCTCTCAATTCTATATTTGATGACTTTAATGCTTTTAATGTTGAGAAAATGTACATGGTAATCTGTCCTCTCTGCACATCACCTAAAACGGGACATTATTAAATAATAAAATGTCAATATTCAACTGCACAGTGTAATTTTTTTAAATGCATTTTGAGACAAGAAGATTGTACTAAGTTTTCTTAGATGTTAATGTTTTAAAAAATTATTCTTTTTTATATTGTGCCATTAGGAATAATTTATTTCTGGGTTTTATCTGTCAGCATATATCTCTGACCTTGCTCCAAAATGTCACATTACCATCACATGGATACAAATGTCCTGAAAACAGCAACTTAAAAATTAATCAGACAATTAATACTGAAAGAAAAAAACAATAAGATAAATTTACATGTTCAAATATCTATCAACTTATTTTTTAAAAGTTCTTAAATATATATATATAATAATTTCAGAAGCATAAATTATTATTTTATTGATATTTTTTAACCTTTCAGCATATTGTGTTCCTGGTAGATTGACAATAAAACATTACTAAAATGTATTGTTAAGAGATCAAACTCTAACTATGCCTGTTTGACCACTCCTTCCTCAATTACTTATAACATTTTGGAGCATGTTCATCTTTCCAGGTTCATTGTATCATGCTGTTAACACTATCACACACCATTCTGTACTTTTTTTTTTTTTCATTTTCATATCATAAAATATCTGCATGAGTGAGAAATCTGAAATGAGTTTTTATCAAGCCATTCAGTTCAGTCAGTCCAGTAATGTCCGACTCTTTGCGACCCCATGAATCGCAGCGTGCAGGCATTCCTGTTCATCACCATCTCTCGGAGTTCACTCAGACTCACGTCCATCGAGTCCGTGATGCCATCCAGCCATCTCATCCTCGGTCGTCCCCTTCTCCTCCTGTCCCCAATCCATCGCAACATCAGAGACTTTTCCAATGAGTCAACTCTTCACATGAGGTGGCCAAAGTACTGGAGTTCAGCCTCAGCATCATTCCTTCCAAAGAAATCGCAGAATTTATCTCCTTCAGAATGGACTGGTTGGATCTCCTTGAAGTCCAAGGGACTCTCAAGAGTCTTCTCCAACACCACAGTTCAAAAGCAGCAATTCTTCGGCGCTCAGCCTTCTTCACAGTCCAACTCTCACATCCGTACATGACCACAGGAAAAACCATAGCCTTGACTAGACAGACCTTTGTTGGCAAAGTCATGTCTCTGCTTTTCAATATGCTATCTAGGTTTGTCATAACTTTCCTTCCAAGGAGTAAGCGTCTTTTAATTTCATGGCTACAGTCACCATCCGCAGTGATTTTGGAGCCCCCCAAAATAAAGTCTGACACTGTTTCCACTGTTTCCCCATCTATTTCCCATGAAGTGATGGAACCAGATGCCATGATCTTCGTTTTCTGAATGGTGAGCTTTAGGCCAACTTTTTCACTCTCCTCTTTCACTTTCATCAAGAGGTTTTTTAGTTCCTCTTCACTTTCTGCCATAAGGGTGATGTCATCTGCATATCTGAGGTTATTGATATTTCTCCCAGCAATCTTGATTCCAGCTTGTGTTTTTTCCAGTCCAGCATTTCTCATGATGTACTCTGCATAGAAGTTAAATAAGCAGGGTGACAATATACAGCCTTGACATACTCCTTTTCCTATTTGGAACCAGTCTGTTGTTCCATGTCCAGTTCTAACTGTTGCTTCCTGGACTGCATACAGATTTCTCAAGAGGCAGGTTAGGTGGTCTGGTATTCCCATCTCTTGCAGAATTTTCCACAGTTTATTGTGATTCACACAGTCAAAGGCTTTGGCATAGTCAATAAAGCAGAAATAGATGTTTGTCTGGAACTCTCTTGCTTTTTCCATGATTCAGTGGATGTTGGCAATATGATCTCTGGTTCCTCTGCCTTTTCTAAAACCAGCTTGAACATCAGGGAGTTCACGGTTCACGTATTGCTGAAGCCTGGCTTGGAGAATTTTGAGCATTACTTTACTAGCATGTGAGATGAGTCAACTGTGTGGTAGTTTGAGCATTCTTTGGCATTGCCTTTCTTTGGAATTGAAATGAAAACTAACCTTTTCCAGTCCTATGGCCACTGCTGAGTTTTCCAAATTTGCTGGTATATTGAATGCAGCACTTTCACAGCATCATCTTTCAGGATTTGAAATAGCTAAGCTGGAATTCCATCACCTCCACTTGCTTTGTTCATAGTGATGCTTTCTAAGGCCCACTTGACTTCACATTCCAAGATGTCTGGCTCTAGATTAGTGAGCACATCATCATGATTATCAAGGTCATGAGGATTATTTTGTACAGTTCTTCCATTTTTTCTTGTCACCTCTTCTTAATATCTTCCGCTTCTGTTAAGTCCATACCATTTCTGTCCTTTATTGAGCCCATCTTTGCATGAAATGTTCCCTTTGTATCTCTGATTTTCTTGAAGAGATCTCTAGTCTTTCCCATACCGTTGTTTTCCTCTATTTCCTTGCATTGATCACTAAAGAAGGCTTTCTTATCTCTTCTTGCTATTCTTTGGAACTCTGCATTCAGATGCTTATATCTTTCCTTTTCTCCTTTGCTCTTTGCCTCTCTTCTTTTCACAGCTGTTTGTAAGGCCTCCTCAGACAGACATTTTGCTTTTTTGCATTTCTTTCCATGGAGATGGTCTTGATCTCTGTCTCCCATAAAATGTCACAAACTTTATTCCATAGTTCATCAGGCACTCTATCTATCAGATCTAGGCCCTTAAATCTATTTCTCACTTCCACTGTATAATCATAAGGGATTTGATTTAGATCATACCTGAATGGTCTAGCTGTTTTCCCTACTTTCTTAAATTTAAGTCTGAATTTGGTAATAAGGAGTTCATGATATGTGACACAGTCAGCTCCTGGTCTTTTTTTGTTGACTGTATAGAGCTTCTACATCTTTGGCTGAATAGAATATAATCAATCTGATTTTGGTGTTGACCTACTGATGATGTCCATGTGTAGAGTCTTCTCTTGCGTTGTTGGAAGAAAATGTTTGCTATGACCAGTGCATTTTCTTGGCAAAACTCTATTAGTCTTTGCCCTGCTTCATTCCACATTCCAAGGCCAAATTTGCCGGTTACTCGAGGTGTTTCTTGACTTCCTACTTTAGCATTCCAGTCCCCTATAATGAAAAGGACATCTGCTTTGAATGTTAGTTCTAAAAGATCTTGTAGGTCTTCATAAAACTGTTCAACTGCAGCTTCATCAGCATTACTAGTTGGGGCATAGACTTGGATAACTGTGGTATTGAATGGTTTGCCTTGGAAACGAACAGAGATCATTCTGTCATTTTTGAGATTGCATCCAAGTACTGCATTTTGGACTCTTTTGTTGACTATGATGGCTACTCCATTTCTTCTGAGGGATTCCTGCCTGCCATAGTAGATATAATGGTCATCTGAATTAAATTCACCCATTCCAGTCCATTTTAGTTCGCTGATTCCTAGAATGTTAACGTTCACCCTTGCCATCTCTTGTTTGACCACCTCCAATTTGCCTTGATTCATGGACCTGACATTCCAGGTTCCTATGCAATATTGCTCTTTACAGCATAGGACCTTGGTTCTATCACCAGTCACATGCACAACTCAGTATTGTTTTTGCTTTGGCTCCATCCCTTCATTCTTTCTGGAGTTATTTCTCCACTATCTCCAGTAGTATGTTGGACACCTAATGATCTGGGGAGTTCCTCTTTTGATATCCTATGATTTTGCCTTTTTATACTGTTCATGGGGTTCTCAAGGTAAGAATACTGAAGTGGCTTGCCATTCCCTTCTCCAGTGGACCACATTCTGTCAGCCCTCTCCACTATGACCCGCCCGTCTTGGGTTGCCCTGCAGGCATGGCTTGGTTTCATTGAGTTAGACAAGGCTGTGGTCCTAGTGTGGTTGCAGGCGGCTGCAAGAGCTGGGCTAGCGCACTAAGCGCAGGTGGCTGCAAGAGCTGGGCTGGCACACCAAGCACGGCCAAGAGCAGCTATCTCACGTCTGAGGTCAGGGGCATTAGCCTACAGTGCCAGGCTGCAACGGCACAGGAATGGCTGAAAGGAGCTACCCAGCGTCCGAGGTCACAGCAGTGGCCAGGAGGAGCTACCCTGCATCTGAGGCCAGTGGCGGCCGAGAGGAGACACCCTGTGTCCGAGGTCAGGGGTGGCTGGGAGAAGACACCCTGCATCCAAGGTCAGGGGCGGTGACCCCGAGGAGCCACCAGGATCCTGAGGCCAGGGGCAGCAGCTGGGAAGAGCCACCTCTCGCCAGAGGCCAGGGGCAGTGATCCTGAGGAGCCACCTCAAGCCCAAGCCCAAGGCTAGGGGCAGCAGCTGGGAGGAACCACCCGAGGAGCGGTGGCTGCTCAGGCGCAGGAGGGCCTAGAGGAACTATCCCACATTGAAGTTCAGGAACAGCGGTGGTAAGGACATACCCCTCATCCAAAGTAAGGAGCAGTGGCTATGCTTTGCTGGAGCAGCTGTGAATAGATTCCCCACCCCCAAGGTAAGAGAAACCCAAGTAAGATGGTAGGTGTTGCAAGAGGGCATTAGAGGGCAGGCACACTGAAACCAGAAAACTAGTCAATCAAGCCATTATTGCAGCAATATACAGTAAATAAGAACACAACAACATCATATTTGCCTTCTTCTATCTTTAGGGAGATTTTAATCTGCAGGATCCAGTCCATCAGGTATTTTACTGGAAAATGGTAAGTCCTTCCCAAAAGGCTGGCCTGCAGTGGCCAGACTTCCAGAGGGCAGGCACTCTCTGACATCTTAAATGCTACATCCCATCAAGCCTGGGGAAAGATCAACTTATAAAATTGAACTCATTCTTATAAGGGGACTTATTTACAGCCACAAACTTGATGTGATCCCCTGTGTTAAATTAAACTGCTGGGAGTTATGTTTTTCTTTTTGTGGTTGTCATCCTGAGCCTCAGTCCATGAACCATTCAGGAATTTCCTGGTAATGTAGGTAGCTGGGTTGATTTTTAATGAAAGTAGCATGCTTTTCCAACACTGAAGGATGAGTACTACACAATGAGAAATAAGAAATAGAGGATAATATCATAGCCTTTTATACTTACACAAACTTTATAGGAAGTAGTAGCTTCCAATGAGAGTATTTCTGCTATCACCACACACTCAGTTTCTACATCAAATATATAACTGTATCAAGCTTCAGTTCAGTTGCTCATTCTTGTCCGACTCTTTGTGACCCCGTGAATCACAGCACACCAGGCCTCCCTGTCCATCACCGTCTCCCGGAGTTCACTCAAACTCACGTCCATCGAGTTGGTGATGCCTTCCAGCCATCTCATCCTCTGTCGTCCCCTTCTCCTCCTGCCCTCAATCCCTCCCAGCATCAGAGTCTTTTCCAATGNCTTTATAGGAAGTAGTAGCTTCCAATTAGAGTATTTCTGCTATCACCACACACTCAGTTTCTACATCAAATATATAACTGTATCAAGCTTCAGTTCAGTTGCTCATTCTTGTCCAACTCTTTGTGACCCCATGAATCACAGCACACCAGGCCTCCCTGTCCATCACCGTCTCCCGGAGTTCACTCAAACTCACGTCCATCGAGTCGGTGATGCCTTCCAGCCATCTCATCCTCTGTCGTCCCCTTCTCCTCCTGCCCTCAATCCCTCCCAGCATCAGAGTCTTTTCCAATGAGTCAACTCTTCGCATGAGATGGCCAAAGTACTGGAGTTTCAGCTTTAGCATCATTCCTTCCAAAGAACACCCAGGGCTGATCTCCTTTAGAATGGACTGGTTGGATCTCCTTTCAGTCCATGGGCTAGATAACAGCTAAAATTGAATTTAAGAATTAAAACAGCCCCTCTGACAGTTGGATGGAAGCTGCACTGCCTGTGCAGGGGTGTGGAGCTGGGATCAAGATCGGGCAGACATGAGGGAGCCCAGTGCAGCTCCCAGCATGAGATGAGGGTGACAAAAAGAGGGTGGTGATGTTGAAAAGGAAGGAAGTGGATGGATTTAATATTTGTGTCTGTGTAATGTTTTTGCAATATCAGTTATTATTTCTTCTCCCCCAGCCCCACCATCCTGCCAATTTAAGTGTGTAATCCTCTCTGGGTTCATCTTCTCAGAGAAATCAGAAATATCTGTTTCTCTTTCTCTGTTTCCCAAAGCCTCAGCCCAATAAGAAAATGATGTTTGGTGCCTTTCTTTTCCCCATCTCATAAATTCTACTTCTGCTGATCATCTCTGTTAGCAGGCAAATATTACGTTGTTTCTTCTACTAAAATGAAAGCCATCCCAATGACCACATCCCATCACCTTCTAGCCATCACATCGCCTTCTCAAGTCCCACTTACAGCAGAACTTTGTAAAGGTAGTCCACGCTCCCTAGGCTCATCCTTTTCATCTGTTAGTCTAGGTCACCTCTCTTCAGTCAGGATTCTGTCCCTTTTTTCTCCCACTGAACCATCTTGCAAAGAGCTACAGAGTTTCCCAACTGCCAAAAGAATTTCATGGATAATTTTATTTAGAAACAATCTTTTGTCTCAGTCTCTATGACTTTGTACTGTCTGGACTGCCTTTGACCACACTGCTCCACCCCTCTCAGTGTCTTCAGCTGGCTTAAGCCTCTCTGTTTGATTTCTAGGTGGTAAAAACCACAGAAATTTGTCCTGGGTCTCTTCCCCTGTGTACACACAGTCTCTAAGGAAGCTCATTCACCACTGGGGCTGTAAGCATCATCTCTGCCAATAACTCTCAGTTTCATATATTTTAGAAGTTATTCTTTGCTTTCCAGTCCCACTCACCCAACTACCCACTTCACAGGCCAAAATGGATGTCTGATGGGCATTCCTAGACTCTCATTCCAACGAATTTCTATGCACCTCTCCTTCCCTCTTAGTAACAGCATCCTAGCTACCATTTCCAGGTGTTAAAGGCAAAAATCTGGAAGATATTTTGGCATTTCCCTCCTTTTACTTCCAACATACATCTATAACCTAATCAGCAAGTCCTGTCAGTTTTACAGAAGCACATCCTGTCTCACCCTAAGACTCCAGAGACTCCAGAGTAAATTCAGAATAATCTTTCAAAAATATGAATTAGACTATCTCTTTCTGCTTCAAACCTTACAGTGATTTCCTGGACCACAGAAGATGGAGACTAAACCCCTTGTCCTAGCATTGTTTCCTTCCACCACCAGGAATGATTATCTCCCTCCTGACAGCCTCTTTGGAATTTGTCAAATTGGTCCTCCTTTACAGCAACTGTTCTAGTTATTTATTCTGCCTGAACTTTTTCCTCAAGTATTCTCATTGAAATGGAGCAGACCCATATAGTCCTTGCCTCCTCACTATGTTCTTTTCCCTTTTTTTTTTTTTTTTTGCCTGTGGAAAACTTTAATCAAAGAATAAGTTTAATCAGAGAAGTGAGAAATGCTGAAACAAAGGAAAACAGTCTAAGGAGACTAAGTAATAATAATGCAGTCATTATGCATCATCAAGGACCTTTAGTTCTTTCTCAAGGGCTGTAGGTAATATTCTGAGTCATATCCTATAAGCTGTCTTTATGGATACTAAAACCCCAGGTGGACACATTAACTACAAGATGACCAGACTGTACCTAGGACATGACCTTCCGCAATCCCGAGAACTGACCACAAAGAAATGGAAACAAATGGACCCTAGAAGTGAAGATTAACTGTGCCTAAAACATTCAAGATGATTCTTGTCAGACCACCGATGACCAATTTGAAGATGACTGTTCAAGATGACTACACTGTTTCTGCACTTAGCACCCCCACCCCCGACTCTGTCTATAAATGCTTTCACCCCCTGCTTGTCAGTGGAAGAGAGTCAGACTTTGGACAGATGTTTGCCACCCTCGCCCCACTGTTGTCAGCATCTGAAGTAAAGCAAATTTTCCTTTCCTGGCCTGCTTATTGGCTTTTGAGCAGCAAACAGTCAGACTTCCCAGCACACACTCCTTTCAATAACATCACGACTGATTCTTTCTTGTTTTATTCAGATTTCAACATCACCTCCCCAGTGATCTCCCATGGCCATCCAAGAACAGCTCTCATTTGCCTGCCAGACCCCTTCAGTGTTCAATATAGCACTTAGAAAAGGCAGAGGAACCAGAAATCAAATTGCCAACATTCATTGGATTATAGAGAAACTAAAGGAATTCCAGAAAAACATCTACTTCTGCTCCATTGACTATGGTAAAGCCTTTGTGTGGATCACAGAAAACTGTGGGAAATTCTTAAAGACGGGAATACCAGAGTACCTTACCTGCCTCCTGAGATACCTGTATGCATGTCAATAAGAAACAGTTAGAACTGTTCATGGAATAACTGGTTGATTCAAAATTGAGAAAGGCTGTATATTGTCACCTTACTTACTTAACTTATATGCAGAATATATTACGTGAAATGCCAGGCTAGATGAATCACAAGCTGGAATCAAGATTGCTGGGAGAAATATCAATAACCTCAGGTATACATATCACTCTATTGGCAGAAAGTGAAGAAAAAATAAAGAAAATTTTGATGAGGGTAAAAGAGGAGAGTGAAAAAGTTTGCTTAAAACTCAACATTCAAAAAGCTAAGATCATGGCATTGGGTTCTATCATTTCATGGCAAGTACAAGGGGAAAAATAGAAACAGTGAAAGATTTTCTATTCTTGGGCTCCAAAGTAATTGTGGATGGTGACTGCAGCCATGAAATTAAAAGACACTTGCTCCTTAGGAAGAAAACTATGACAAACCTAGATAATATATTAAAAAGTAAAGATGTCACTTTGCTGGTAAAGGTCTTTATAGTCAAAGCTACAGTTTTTTCCTGTAGTCATGAACCATAAAGAGTTGGACCATAAAGAAGGCTGAGCACTGAAGAATTGATGCTTTTGAATTGTGGTGCTAGAGAACACTCTTGAGAGTCCCTTGTACTGCAAGGAGATCAAACCAGTTGATCCTATAAGAAATCAAACCTGAATATTCATTTAAAAGGTTGATCCTGAGGCTTAAACTCAAATACTTTGGCCACCTGATGTGAAGAGCTGACTCACTGGGAAGGACCCTGATGCCAGGAAAGATTGAGGGCAAAAGGAAAAGAGAGTGGCAGAGGATGAGATGGTCAGATAGCATCACTGACTCAATGTGCAAATCTAAGCAAACTTCAGGAGACACCGGAGAACAAAGGGCCCTGGCCTGCTACATTTCCTGGAGTCACATAGTTGGACATGACTTAACAAGTAAACAACAACAATGTAGCACTTATGCAATCTGATATTTTTACACTTCTACCTGATTTATTGTCATCTCCAAAGAGCTCCATCCCCACTCGATTCCAATAAGAAGTAGCTCTGTGAAAATAGGAATAATGACTGTGTTGATCACCAAAGTAGCTGTAGCATCTGAAATGGTGCCTGACCATGGTGGGCTCTCCGTAACATTTGCTGGATGAATCAGGGCTGAATGACCATCAAGGGTAAACTCATAGGGACTAGAAATGAGAAAGGGAAAGATAGCAAGATGTGATGACAGCAAAAAAAAAGTCAGGAGAGTCCAGACAGACCATCAGGTAAACGAGTAGCTCCTGGACTGGAGGCCTCCTACAGTTGCCAGGTTGGCAAACCACACATTTCCAATGTTCAGTCTAGAAAGAGACAAGAGCCCAATTGGAGTTTTACAAATTACTGCCTCAGAACAGAAGGCAGCCTGAGCCTCACATTTGCATTGATTCTTCTTTCCCCAAAAGTCCCAGGAATGGGATACGGAGGCCAGGTGAATGCTACAACATATGTATGTCACACTTAAAGGGCTCCAAGGCCATAAGGTCCTGGTCTTACATGGATATGAGCTGCTAGCAAACCTAGTCCTCCTCCTTTCTCTCTCTGAGGAAGGTATTGTCTTATTGAAGTCAAGTCTGTCTAATGTTTACATTAGACATCCTTGAACAATGCTATCGATATCTTTTGCTCTTAAGATGTATGTAAACTCTAGACCATTAAGAATTACCTCAACAGTTGGATCTTTGACCTGATTTGGAGTAGGGCCTCTGAGAAGCAGAAAATTCTAAGGCATATCTTGGAAAATGGAGAGAAGAAGGGTTTTCACCATTTCCCAGGAGCAGTATGAGAAAGACAGAAAAATCAATGTAGTTGAGAGCTCTACAGTGTGTCAGGAACTTTGGAGCCAAAGGTTTCCCTGCAGTGGCACCAGGCTGGGTCTATTACATTGTTCATAGACTCTGGAAGCATGAAATACCCAACACGCTGAAAGACATGGGGCAGGGGGATGACAAATGATGCTTCAGTGGTGACATAAAAAACTTTGAACCTTCTAACCTTTGGAATGCTCACCCCACAGGACAAATGAGTGAAGGGTCAGATGAGTCCCCTCAACAACTACGTTCTGTGGATGATCCTAAGGACCTCCTAGCAAGAACATCTTTTCTTGAGTCACTTTCTTGATGAATCAAGATTTTAATATGCTATTTCCTCTGACTCTGTAATTGGGAGGCTGCTGTGGGGGTGCAGCCTGTCAGCAGCTGTGGGGCTGCCATCTTGTTCTGTCACCTTAACCACTACTATTCATATTTCTTCCTCCATAATTTATTTTTATTGTACCTTACAAAAGGGTCTATATGACATGGAATGAAAATAAAATTGAAAAAGAAAATGATAACAGGTTCTTCACCACAGATAGTTTGACAAAGTACTTGTTTGGAGCAACGTCATCCAGCAGAACTTTCTGCAACAGTGGAAATGCTCTTCCTGCACCAGCCCCACAGCTAACACTGAGCACTGTNTGTGGGGCTGCCATCTTGTTCTGTCACCTTAACCACTACTATTCATATTTCTTCCTCCATAATTTATTTTTATTGTACCTTACAAAAGGGTCTATATGACATGGAATGAAAATAAAATTGAAAAAGAAAATGATAACAGGTTCTTCACCACAGATAGTTTGACAAAGTACTTGTTTGGAGCAACGTCATCCAGCAGAACTTTCTGCAACAGTGGAAATGCTCTTCCTGCACCAGCCCCACAGCTAACACTGAGCACTGTGGATATGGCTCTTATAAATGAGGGCCTCAATATCCCATCTTACTCTTTAAAATATGTTAAAATAACACATGACTAAAGGCTGCAGAATTGGACAGTGCTTATCTGGAGTACAGACACCCAGGCTCCACTGTTTACCTGGTTTGCAAGTCACCCTCATAGAATATCAATTTCCTCATATCATAAAACAAGGTAAAAGAGAATTTATCATGAAGAAAACGTACAACGCTTAATAAGATAATCCATGTTACGTGTTTAGCACCTCATGAGAATGGGATGCAGGCAATAGTTATGAGGATGATGGTTATGCTGACCACAGAGACAGAGTCCCGGGGCCTGTGATAGAGCTCAAGGGAATGGGTAATTGGCTGTTAGGTGAGAAAAGGGGTGTGGAGAGCAGCACAGGAATAAAGTTTGGGGTATCTTCAAAGTTGGAGAAGAGGCCTCATAGCTGTCTGTGTCTGGGAGCATAGGGCTGTGAGAGGAGACAGACCTGGTCCTGACAGCCTCCTGAGGGGACTGGATGCTTAGCACCAGTGAATGCCTCAGGCTTCAGATGCTCCCTGAATCCAAATACAATGCAGTGATCTATGCTGCATCCAAATAATTTACTCAAAATCAAAACACATGCATTTTTGAAATTATCAAATAATCTGAATTAAAGCATACATTTGCTTAAACTGTCTGAAATTTATATCAAAAGATGTTCTGTTTTATATGTGTGTGTGCATGCATGCTCAGTCACTTCAGTATGTCCAACTCTTGTGACCCTATGAGCTCTAGCCCACCAGGCTCGTCTGTTTATGGGATTCTCCAGACAAGAATACTGGAATGGGTTTCCATACCCTTCTCCTGGTGATTTTCCTGACTTGTGGCTCTTAAGTCTCCTGCATTGTCAGGCAGGTTCTTTACCACTTATGTCACCTAGGAAGCCCATACACATGTATTTATATGTGTACATATATGTATTATACATATATATGCACACACATACATATATATGTATACTTATACACACACACACAGAGGTACAGATATATTGATCTTGGTCTTGGTCCAAACAGGATGTGCATACCATATAATTTAAATAAGAAAACTTCATGTAAAAATCCCACTAAGCTATTTTTAAGAAATAAGATGAAAGAGTGATTGTTGAGATGTAAAAAGAACTCTCAAGGGCACCCTGGAGCTATGAAAGAGGACTCAAGGACAGATACAGAGGAAAGGGCCTCAGACCTCAATGAAGAAAGTGGGACAAGACCAACGGGGTGATGAAGGACTGTACCAGGCTTACCAGGCCAGAGTTGGTCCACAGTCCCTGGAATGAGAACTTTTTTGGGGGGTGCAGAAAAATTGAGCCCAGTGAAGGGGCAGACAGAGTTTGGGTGCATACATCCAAGTGTGAGGCCCAAAGCCCACAGGGTCCCTGTCAGGGGGGCCACAACAAACCAAGCCCCAGGATGCAGGCAAGCTGAACCTGACAAACAGTAGGGAGGGAGAGGTGAATGCCACATGGATGCACTGAAAAGGCCTGTTTTCCCAGATTCCAGAACACTTTTGTGCACAACGTGGGCCTTGGCAACACCTATTTCCTCTGACCTCCAAGGGACAGAGGTCATGTAGGAAGCCAGCCCAGTTCACCTATGTTTTGGACAAAGGAGAGATCACAAGGTACAAAACCCTGGTTGGGCCTATCCTGTGCCACCTGCAGTTTCTGGCTACTCAGGGATGATCACAGCAAGAGTTGCAGAAAGCAAGCAGCAACAAAATTCTGGAGAGAGCAGCACCAAGCAGAAACCTAACCCTGGAGGAACCACACTGCTGAGCAGTAAAGACAACACTTATCTCCCAGGACCTAGCCATGAGAGCGGGAAGGGACCCCCCTTTTTCTGCAGTGTCTCTTCAGGGCCTTCTACTGACATCATCAAATCACCTGGCAAAGAAAATGTATTAAGAGGCCCGTCTTCCTTTTCACAGACTGGAAAATGAAGGGTGAATCTGGACTTGAGACAATAAATTGATATCTAGCTGAATATACCCTATGCCACCCACCCCACCCACCCATCCAACCAACACAACACTCACAAAACATTTCCTGGAACCTTATCTATGATCAGTGGAAAAAACTCTCTTCAGTGACAGCAGAAGAATCTTTTGATAGAGTGTCCATTCTGGGTGTGAAATGATTGTTTCATCTTGCCATTAGTAGGTTCACCACTGTACAGGCTGAGTTAAAGCCATGAGACAAAGGAGATGGACTTCACAAGTGTTTCTGCTGCCTGGGAACCAAGAGCCAGCACAAGGAGTCCCACCTGTAGCAAAGGTCATGAGGTCAAGGGGCCCAACAGGCAAAGGTGAGTCAGGCCTTAAGGGAGCCTCGCTGGATCTGCTCATGCACCTGCCCCAAAACCAGAGTCTGCTTGCCTACTGCATTGTGCTTTTCACCTACTCTTCTGACACTATACAGGGGGCTATCCCCCACCACTTCTCTCTGAAAAGAAATTAACTTAGGACTTCAGTTAATAAGTCTCCTGGGCATGACAAGGGTGTTTCAGTCCAAAAACCTCTCTGCTGGCAGACTAGCTTGTGTAACAGGATTATCCACACTCTTGCTAATACGTACACGATTGTTTACAACCTTTCAACTATAAACAGCACAGAGAATTTGGAGTATTTTGAAAGTCTTACTTAGCATTGGGTTTTTTCTAAAGATAAAAATCATGTTGGCAAAGGGTTTCACTGCTGAGTTAATTCTTGCCGCCAAGCCTCCATATCCTTAGGCACCTGGGAGTATGTTAATCGAAGTAATTAGAATGTAGAAAAAGAAATATAGTAGTTTTGATGTTAGCAATACTAGACTTTTGAGTTAATGAATTTTCTCTTATAAATCACTGTACTCCTCTTTCTTTGTTATAAATCATTGTGTCCTTGCTATGTAAGAATGTAATTTGATCACTGTCTTAAGACTAAGTAGATCTTAAGGGGAAACAAGTTTTCTGATAGATGAACCTTTATCAATAGAAAGAAATGTGGGGCCATAAAATTTTAATCAGTCTCCAGACCAGAAAATATTGTAAAACAAATGTAAGACCCTTGTAAGAACAAAGATATGCTGAGAATACTGTCTTTAGATAAGGGTCGGAGCAGCTGACCCTGCGTGACTCTGTTTATTACATTTATCCATATGTACAACTAAAAGTATAAAAGTGGACCTGAAAAATAAAGAAATGGACCAGTTCCTGGAAAGACTGGTTTCACTTGTGTGGTCTTTTCTCGTTCCGTTTCTTTTCTGGCTGAATTCCCATCTGGACCGTGGAGGCTCGCCAAGGCTACTAATTTTGCCAGGGCTTCTACGATCTGACCAGGGAGGCCTTTCTGTCTCCACTCCAGGAGAATGGGAAGACACCTGTGGCTTACGTAGGTGGTGCAAACTCCTTGTCTCGGAGTTTTATTGGCTTTCCGCATAAACCAAGTTATTTAGAATCTTTTCTCCACTAATATTCTGATTACACTATTCTTTCCTAATCTCTCTTTATATTTCTAATTAAATAGTTCTTTCTTAGGACACCAACACCATCCCCACTTTGAATTAACCTGCATCCACCAGGACTGGACCCCAGGAGGAACTCAGTTCAGAAATTCAGTAGACTCAGTTTATCCAAGGGTCAAAATTTATCCTGTACAGACAATTGAAGATGAAATGCCCTAGGAGCCAAAATTTGCCTATTCTTTCAATATGATATAAAGAGCAAGTATAAAGTTTTTTTTAATTTAAATTTATTTATTTTAATTGGAGGCTAATTGCTTTACAATATTGCATTGGTTCTGCAAACATCAACATGAATCCACCATGGGAGGACATGTGTCCCCCATCCTGAAGCCCCCTCCACTTCTCTCCCTATACCATCCCTCCAGGTCATCCCAGTACAGCAGCCCCAAGGATTCTATATTGAACCTGGACTGAAGATTCGCTTCTTATATGATATTATGCATGTTTCCATGCCATTCCCCCAAATCATCCCACCCTCCCCCTATCCCACAAAGTCCAAAAGACTATTCCATACATCTGTGTCTCTTTTGCTGTCTTGCATACAAGGTTATCATTACCATCTTTCTAAATTCCATATATATACATTAGTATACAGTTTTTTTTCAGTGGTCATGTATGGATGTGAGAGTTGGACTGTGAAGAAAGCTGAGTGCCAAAGAATTGATGCTTTTGAACCGTGGTGTTGGAGAAGACTCTTGAGAGTCCCTTGGACTGCTAGGAGATCCAACCAGTCCATTCTAAAGGAGATCAGCCCTTTATTCTTTGGAAGGAATAATGTTAAAGCTGAAATTCCAGTACTTTGGCCACCTCATAGGAAGAGTTGACTCATTGGAAAAGACTTTGATGCTGGGAGGGATTGGGAGCAGGAGAAAAAGGTTACAACAGAGGATGAGATGGCTGGATGGCATTACTGATTCAATGGATGTGAGTCTGAATGAACTCCAGGAGTTGGTGATGGACAGGGAGGCCTGGCATGCTGCATTTCATGGGGTCACAAAGAGTTGGACATGACTGAGAGATTGAACTGAACTGAACTAATACTGCATTGGTGTTTTTCTTTCTGGCTTACTTCACTCTGTGTAATAGGCTCCAGTTTCATCCACCTCATTAGAACTGATCCAAATGAATTCTTTTTAATGGCTGAGTAATACTCCATTGTGTATATATACCACAGCTTTCTTATCCATTCATCTGCTGATGGACATCTAGGTTGCTTCCATTTCCTGGCTATTATAAAGAGTGCTGCAATGAACATTGGAGTACACGTGTCTCTTTCAATTCTGGTTTCCTCAGTATGTATGCCCAGCAGTGGGATTGCTGTGTCATAAAGTAGTTCTATTTCCAGTTTTTTAAAGAATCTCCACACTGTTCTCCATAGTGGCTGTACTAGTTTACATTCCCACCAACAGTGTAAGAGGGTTCCCTTTTCTCCACACCCTCTCCAGCATTTATTGCTTGTAGTTTTTTGGATTGCAGCCATTCTGACTGGCATGTAATGGTACCTCACTGTGATTTTGATTTGCATTTCTCTGATAACGAGTGATATTGAGCATCTTCTCATGTGTCTGTTAGCCATCTGTATGTCTTCTTTGGAAAAATTTTTGTTTAGTTCTTTGTTCCATCTTGTGATTGGATCATTTATTTTTCTGGAATTGAGGAGCTGCAGGAGTTGCTTGTACATTTTTTTAGATAAATTCTTTGTCAGTTGCTTCATTTGCTATTATTTTCTCCCATTCTGAAGGCTGTGTTTTCACCTTGCTTATAGTTTTCTTTGTTGTGCAGAAGCTTTTAATTTTAATTAGGTCCCATTTGTTTATTTTTGCTTTTATTTCCAATATTCTGGGAGGTGGGTCGTAGAGGATCCTGCTGGGATTTATTAATAGTATGGGAAATACCACAAAATATTTGAAATCAATAAAACCATGCAGTTTATAAAACATAATAGTTTGTATTGGTACTTATTCTTGCATATTATCTTTTTACCTAAATAAGTAGAGCAAATATCACATTTTCTGAAAAATAAAGGGAATCTAGTAAATAAATAAATAGCACCGTTATTATGACATAAAATTTTGTAATAGAATGTGCGATGAATATTCATAAAAGCAGTTACTCTTGGGTCTTTAGCAACATTACATATGTAACATGATTCCACTTCTATTTCCTTTCCTAATATTTCTCCCTACCTCACTTCTAAATCATCAATTTTTCCATTTTCCTCTTCAGTNTATTTCCAATATTCTGGGAGGTGGGTCGTAGAGGATCCTGCTGGGATTTATTAATAGTATGGGAAATACCACAAAATATTTGAAATCAATAAAACCATGCAGTTTATAAAACATAATAGTTTGTATTGGCACTTATTCTTGCATATTATCTTTTTACCTAAATAAGTAGAGCAAATATCACATTTTCTGAAAAATAAAGGGAATCTAGTAAATAAATAAATAGCACCGTTATTATGACATAAAATTTTGTAATAGAATGTGCGATGAATATTCATAAAAGCAGTTACTCTTGGGTCTTTAGCAACATTACATATGTAACATGATTCCACTTCTATTTCCTTTCCTAATATTTCTCCCTACCTCACTTCTAAATCATCAATTTTTCCATTTTCCTCTTCAGTCATTTAAGTCATGCAATATACCTGTTTTCAGCTAGTTTTAATTAAAGCATTATCTGTGAACCTTTTCAAGTCAGATCGCCATCATCAAAGCAAAAGAATTGAGGCAGTTTTGAGAAAACTCAGTGCCAGGACAAATTACTTAGATAAATGATTTAATTTTACTATTTTTCTTCAACTAACCTTAAAACACGTGAATGAGTTTTCTATCCAGGGATTCAAATGGTACAAAATCAGTGTAAATCCAAATAAAGAGCTGAGAGCAGCCAGAGAGGTAAGCTCTATTCATGGCTCTCTCCTCTCTCTAGTGGGGTTAGCACACCTACTGTGTGCCTTGGTCACACCAGAAACAAAGAATACAACACCACCTCTCACAAAAACTGTGATCTAGAGAAGTCTGAAATTATAAACAGGTGCTGGTAAGTGCTATGTATAAAATCTAACATCAGCTCCAGGGGAGAGGTAAGGCATGGCCTAGGGTGGGGAAAATGGTGAGGAAGTATATTAAGTCTTGATGATTTCTGCCCAGGGATCTGTGTAATAAATGCTGAGAGGTTCCAAGACAATAGGCACTGTGAATGGCCCCAGGGAAGGTGAACTTAGAGTTCAAGAAGCCTCCAGGAGTCCTGGCTCTCAGCAAGGAGAAGAGAAGGTTCCAGGTGAGGTCAGGGAGGCAGAACTAGGCTCTTGCTCTGGACAACTCCAGCCATGCCTGAAAGCTGAGGCAGTTTGTATCTGAGCCAAAGGAAGTTGCCACCCCTACCCTTCCACTCCCAAGCCTGTGGCTATCCTTCTAGGGCATTCTCTGGTCCCTGGACTTGGAACTTCCTGATACAAACAGTCCAAACCTGTTTCCAGACCCTTTTAGTCTTTTGTCTCCAAGCATCAAACTCGGAGGGGAAGGGCAAAAGGAGTGGGTGGAATTATGAGCAGGACCTGGCCAGCAGTCTGGTGGCTGGATGGAGCTGAGCTCTCTGGCCTCCATCCACTGCCAACATGAGGAGCCTGATTTCTTAGGCCTTTGCTGGAAGAATCAGCAGTTTACCTGTATCTCTATGGTGGTGGGAAGCTGTGGCATGCTTTCAGCAAGGGGTCACATGCTTCCCTTTACTTTATAAATTCACTCTGCAAAGAGAGAGTCACATCAAGGAACCAGTCACACCACAGGCTCCCAGAGTTTACCACCAAGCAAGGAGACAGGCTTAAAAGAATATTACAAGTTTGGCTACAAAAATATTACAGATATGAAGACAAGCTTCAACAGTACATGAATCATGAACTTTCAGATGTTCAAGCTGGATTTAGAAAAAGTAGAAGAATTAGAGGTCAAATTGCCAACATCCGCTGGATCCTCAAAGGAGCAGGAGAGTTAAAAAAAAAATCTACTTCTGCTTTATTGACTACACCAAAGCCTTTGACTGTGTGGATCACAATAAACTGTGGAAAATTATTAAAGAGATGAGAATATCAGGCCACCTTANTGCCAACATCCGCTGGATCCTCAAAGGAGCAGGAGAGTTAAAAAAAAAATCTACTTCTGCTTTATTGACTACACCAAAGCCTTTGACTGTGTGGATCACAATAAACTGTGGAAAATTATTAAAGAGATGAGAATATCAGGCCACCTTACCTGCTCTTGAGAAATCTGTATGCAGGTCAAGAAGCTACAGTTAAAACTGGATATTGAACAACAGACTGGTTCCAAATCAGGAAAGGAGTATATCAAGGCTGTACATTGTCACCCTGCTTATTTAACTTATATGTAGAGTGCATCACATGAAATGCCTCGCTGGATGAAGCACAAGCTGGAATCAAGATTGCCAGGAGAAATATCAATAACCTCATATATGCAGATGACACCACTCATATGGTAGAAAGCATAGAACTAAAGAACCTCTTGAAAGTGAAAGAGGAGAGTGAAAAAGTTGACATAAAACTCAACATTAAGAAAACTAAGATCATGGCATCAGGTCCCATTACATCATGGCAAATAGGGAAACAACGGAAACAATGAAAGAATTTATTTGGGGGGGGGGGG
>SJYB01006880.1:0-21748 GCA_006408585.1 Antidorcas marsupialis
TAGCAAGGACACAGTGATTTATAACAAAGTGCAGTGATCTATAACAAAAGAGAAAATTCATTAACCCATAAAGTCTAGTATTGCTAACATCAAAAACTACTATATTTCCTTTTCTATAGAAAAGAATAACTTTTGGAATCATTAATATTTTCCTACTACTTCTCTATATTGTTTTTCTTCATACTAATATTTATTGTTATTTTTCTTATACTAGTTTGAAAGTAGCTTTTTCTTCTCTGGTTCCTTAAGGTGTAGAGTTAGGTTGGTAATATGAGATCTTTCTTCTTTTTTCTTTTCTAATTTACAGCTACAAAATTTCCTCTAAGCGCTGCTTTCATTGCATCCCATAAGTTTTGATATCTTATGTTTTGCTTTCTTTATTTTTTAGTATATTTTAATTTCTCTTTTGATTTCTTATTTAAAACAGCTTTTTAATTGAAGAGTATTTTTGAATTTCCACATATATGTAAATTATCCAGTTTTATTTCTGTTATTGATTCTAACCTTTTCATGTTATAGTTAAAAAATACTTTGAAACATGCTTACATTTATAAATGTACTGAGATTTATTTTGTGGCCTAATACATAGTCTATTTTGGAAACAGTCCCATGGGCACTTGAGAAGAATGTGTATTCTGCTGTTTTGGGATGGAGTATTTCTCATAGTTCTCTAGGTCCAGTTGGCTTACTATGTTGTTCAAGAATGCTACTTCCTTACTAACCATCTATATGATCAATCTACTCATCAGTCTTCTCTGTCTAAAACCTCACTAGAATTGCCTGTAATGTCCATATTTTTTTTTCAAAAGGCTGTTCAATTGTATCTAGTCTTTTTCTAATATATATTTCAAAATTATTTCATTATCTATCGATTTGGTTCAGTTCAGTAGCTCAATGTTGCCTGACTCTTTGTGAACCCAAGGACTGCAGCATGCCAGGCTTCCCTGTCCATCACCAACTAGACAGAGCTTTCTCAAACTCATCTCCATAGAGTTGGTGATATCAACCAACCATCTCCTTCTCTGTCATACCCTTCTCCTCCTGCCTTCAATCTTTCCCAGCAACGGAGTCTTCTCCAAAGAATCAGTTCTTCTAATCAAGTGGCCAAAGCACTGGAGTTTCAAGATCAGTCCTTCCAATGAATATTCAGGATGGATTATCTTTAGGATTGACTGGTTAGATCTCCTTGCAGTCCAAGGGACTCAAGAGTCTTCGCCAACACCACAGTTCAAAAGCATCAGTTCTTCAGTGTTCAGCTTTCTTTAAGGTCCAACTCTCACATCCATACAGGACTATTGGAAAGATCATAGCTTTGACTAGATGGACCTTTGTCAGCAAAGTAATGTCTCTGCTTTTTAATATGCCTTCTACATTGGTCATAACTTTTGTCCCAAGAAACAAGAGTCTTAATTTTATCACTGCAGTAACCATCAGCAGTGATTTTGGAGCCCAAGAAAATAAAGTCTGTCATGGTTTTCATTCTTTCCCCATCTATTTGCCATGAAGTGGTGGGACTGGAATCCATGATCTTAGTTTCTTTGAATGTTGAGTTTTAAGCCAGCTTCTTCATTCTCCTCTTTCAGGTTCATCAAGAGGCTCTTTAGTTCCTCTTCATTTTCTGTCATAAGGGTGATGTAATCTGCATATCTGAGGTTATGTTATTTCTCCTGGAAACCTTGATTTAAGCTTCTGCTTCATCCAGTCTGGCATTTTGCAAGATGTACTCTGCATATAAGTTAAATAAACAAGGTGACAATATACAGGCTTGATGTGCTCCATTCTCAATTTGGAATCAGTCCATTGTTCCATGTCTGGTTCTAACTGTTACTTCTTGACATACATATAGATTTCTCAGGAAGCAGGTAAGGTGGTCTGGTATTCCTATCTCTTGAAGAATTTTCCACAGTTGATCATGATCTACACAGTCATAGGCTTTGACATAATCAATAAAGCAGATGCTTTTTTTTTTTTTTTTCAGAAATTCTCTTGCCTTTTCTATGATCCAATGTGTAGTGGGAATTCCTAATAATGTACTTTCATAAACTTGAGAAATTCCACAGAAATAACACCTGGAAAAACAGCATATATTAAGAAACTATGTTAATGATTATCTTACATTTTTTTTTCTTAAGGCCAGAGCCAGAAGGGAGTATGACTTTAATCATGAAAGCATGGACCTTGGGACCCCGGCATGAACGCTGCCTACTTACTTGTTGACTGTTCCTGAGACTAGCCCAGAAGGGACTAGACTGGGTTAAAAAGAAGGAGATCTGGACTATGTCAATGTAGTCCCTAAAATTAAGGGGCACGTGATTAACACAACAGGTGTCTTGAGAAAGATAAGATCAAAGAAAGTTTGTAGTCTGCAATTAGGAATAAAAGCTGGACTCAGAGTGGATTCTCCACCTCAGTCCAGTAGAGGCTGTAGGTCTCTTGACCTATTGCACTACATTTCGTGTTCTGTCTTCGTTCTTGTTGCTTGCTCCTGGACCATTAAGGGAACACCAACAGATATTGGCAACTTGATCTCTGGTTCCTCTACATTTTCTAAATCCACCTTGAACATCTGGAAGTTTTTGGTTCACTGACTGTTGGACCCTCATTTGTAGAATACTGAGCATGAATATGCTAGCATGTGAGATGAGTGCAATTGTATGACAGTTTGAACATTCTTTGACATTGCCTTTCTTTGGGATTGGAATGAAAACTGACCTTTTCCAGTCCTGTGGCCACTGCTGAGTTTTCCAAATTTGCTGGCATATTGAATCAGCACTTTCACAACATCATCTTTTAGAATTTGAAATAGCTCAGCTGGAATTTCGTCACCTCAACTTAGCTTTGTTTGTAGTGATGCTTTATAAAGCCCACTTGACTTCACATTCCAGGATGTCTGGCTCTAGGTGAGTGATCACACCATCGTGGTGATCTGGGTCTTGAAGATCTTTTTTGTGTAGTTCTTCTGTGTATTCTTGCCACCTCTTCTTAATATCTTCTGCCTCTGTTAGTACCATATCTTTTCTGTCCTTTATTGTGCCCATCTTTGCATGAAATGTTCCCTTGTTATTTGTAATTTTCTTGAAGTGATCTCTAGTCTTTTCCATTCTTTTGTTGTCCTTTATTTCTTTGCATTGGTCACTGAGGAAGGCTTTCCTACATCTCCTTGATATTCTCTGGAACTCTGTAATCAGATGTGTATATCTTTCCTTTGCTCATTTGCTTTTAGCTTCTTTTCTTTTCTCAGCTATTTGTAAAGCATCCTTAGACAACCATTTTATCTTTTTGCATTTTTTTTTCCCTTGGGGATGGTCTTGATCACTGTCTCCTGCAGAATGTCTCAAACGTCCATCCATAGTGTTTCAGGCGCTCTGTCTATCAAATCTAATCCCTTGAATCTATTTGTCATTTCCATTGTAAGGCATTTGATTTAGGTCATACCTGAAAGGTCTAGTGATTTTCCCTATTTTCTTCAATTTAAGTCAGTATTTTGCAATTAGGAGTTTCAGATCTGAGCCACAGTCAGCACCCCGTATTGTTTTTGCTGACCGTATAGAACTTCTTCCTCTTCAGCTGCAAAGAATACAATCAAATCTGATTTTGTTATTGACCATCTGGTGATGTCCATATGTAGAGTCATCTTGTGTTTTTGGACAAGGGTGTTTGCTATGACCAGTGCATTCTTCTGGCAAAAATCTGTTAGCCTTTGCCCTGCTTCATTTTGTACTCCTAGGCCAAACTTGCCTGTTACTTCAGGTATATTTTGACTTCCTACGTTTGCATTCCAGTCCCTATAAAAGGAGACACCTTTTTTTGGTGTTAATTCTAGAAGGTCTTGTAGGTCTTCATAGAACCACTCAACTTCAGCTTCTTTGGCATTAGTGGCTGGGGCATAGTCTTGGTTTACTGTGATACTGTATGGTTTGCCTTTGAAATGAGATGAGATCATTCTGTCGTTTTTGAGATTGCACCCAAGTACTGCATTTCAAACTCTTTTCTTGACTATGAGGGCTGCTTCATTTCTTCTGTGGGATTCTTGCCCACAGTAGCAGATAAAATGGTCATCTGAATTAAATTCACCCATTCTGGTCCATTTTAGTTCACTGATTCCTAAAATGTTGTTGTTCACTCTTGCCATCTCCTCTCTGACCACTTCCAGTTTACCTTGATTCACAGACCTAATAGTCCATATTGCTATGCAATATTGTTGTTTACCTATTACCCAGGGTCAAAGCCACTTCCACAGTTTTAAGTATTTTTTATAATAGTACACCATTTATTGGTACCAAAATCTGCATTATTTTATTAAGACTGCTGCAACGAGAATTATAGACCAGATGGCTTAAATGACAGAAATATATTTTCTCTGAATAGAAGTTCAGGGCAACATTTTGTCAAGATTGATATCTTTTGAACTCTCACTCCTTATTTTGTAAATGATCATCTTGTTTCTGTGTCTTCATATGGTCTTTCTTCTATATATGTCTGCAGCCAAATTTCCTCTGGTGCTTTGGACACTGGTCATGTTGGATTAGGGCTCACCCTAATGACGTCATTGTACCTTAATCACCTTTTGGAATTACATTAAGTCACATTCTGATATACCAAGATTTAAGATCTATTGAATAAATTTGTGGAACAACATACCCCATTACAATTATCTTTTGTCTAGTTGATCTGTCCATTGACAGATGTAGAGTATTGAAGTCTTTCAAGCTATCATTGTAGAACTATCTATCCCTTTGATTTTTGTCAATTTTCTTTACATATATAAGGGTCTGTATTTTAGTGCATACATACATGTAATTCTTATATTGTCTTATTGTATGGTACTTTTATTAATATATAATTTACTTCTTGATGTATATATTTTCTTATTTAAAGTCAAAATGATAGCTTTTAAGCTTTGGTTCTTATATATCTTTTTTCATCCTTTCAATCTCTTTGTGTTTTTGGAGCTATGATGTTTTTTTTCTTTCTTTAAACTCTTTTTGCCAATTTGTATTTTGATTGAAGTGTTTAATTCATTTACATGAAGTAATTACTACTTCCCTGGTGGCTGAGATGGTGAAGAATCTGCATGAAGTGCAGATTGTTTCTCTTTTGGCTCTGTTTAAACTTTATTAATTCTTTTTTCCCTCTGTTCCTAAGACTCAACAACCATTTTAAATTTATATTTTCAAGTTCACTATTTATTCCACTTGTTCAAGTCTATTTTTGAATTTCTTTGCTTTTCATATCAGTTATTATATTTTCAGGATTATGTTTTTATTCTTTATTATAATTGATATCTTTTTAATGATATTCTCATTTTGTCTGTACATTATTTTACTGCCATGTTCATATCTCCATTTAGCTCTTTGTGATACTTTGTGAAAGATGTTTTAAAGCCTTTAGTAAGTCTAGGGTCTAGGTTTTATCAGATATATTTTCTGTCAATTAATTTAATTCCTTTGAATTCACCATATTTAATTGCTTTGTTTCGGAGCCTGTGATTTTCTTGTTGATGACTGGAGCTTTGAATTTATAATGTGGTTAACACTTAAAAAATCAGCTTCTCCCCTAGAGTTTATTGTTTTATGGTTGTTATTATTGTTTTGTTGATTTTGTCTTTATTGTAAGGTTTATCTGTTCCAAGGATCTGTTTTCATTGAATATTTCAGGCTTTCTCAAACCTTTTCTGATGTTGGCTTCCTATGTTCCCCTGTATATATATTTTTAAATCTCAGTACAGTGCCCTGATATTTCTAGGGCAACATCTTATAATCCACAGTGAGTCCAGCATGATGCACCAGAAATTTGAGTTACTATTAATAGAGTTCCCTGCCACTGCAATGGTGGATTGGGCATGTGCAGCTTTTGGTACACTGATGTCTGAAATGTATTGAAATCAATTGCAACTTACCAAACAAACTGTTCCCAGTAGCTTCAAGCATCCAAATAAACTATTTCCAAAATAAATATTTGGAAAGCGTCCATCAACACAATTGATGTCCAGGTAGAAAACTGGATTCCTGGTGCTTTCTACTCTCTCTTTATCTCATGATATGTTTGCAACATTCCACAAAAAGATATAACAATATAATAAATTTTTCATAAAACAACATATATTTACTTTGAAGGCATATCTTTTACTCTGAAAATTTTGTACTTTGCTATTTAAAAACTGTAGTATTAAAAATTTCAAAAACAGAGCAATATAGAGGATAATATAATGAACTTACATAAACATATTTGACATACACTACAATTATCAATATTTTTCCACTACTGCTTTTTATATCCATTTTAATTCTCTTTCTAAATTTGAGTATTTTAAACTCCTAAATATTATCTCATTTAACCCCTGCATACTTCATACTTCAGTCTGAATTTCTTAAAAGAACAGACATTCATCATTTTTCTCAAAATTTGCTTTTTGCAATTGATCAATTCAAATCATGATCCAAGCAAGTCTTTATATTTGTTTGTCACTATGTCAAATCTCTTTTATTTTAGAATAATTTCCTCATCCTTGAATTATTTATATGTGGATTTTATTTTCAGAACAGTTTTATGTGTACACAAAAATTGAGCAAAAAAAGAAGAGAGTTTTTTCCTTAAATTTTCATTTTTTAAGTTGGAGAAATAAGGTCAATTAATCTATTCAAAGCCCTGCAATCTGGATGTGTCTCTTTGCTCTCTTCTACTGTCAATAACCTCAGATATGCAGATGATACCACCCTTATGGCAGAAAGCGAAGAAGAACTAAAGAGGCTCTTGATGAAAGTGAAAGAGGAAAGTGAAAAAGCTGGTTTAAAGCTCAACATCCAGAAAACAAAGATCATGGCATCCAGTGCCATCACTTCATGGGAAATAGATGGAGAAACAGTGGAAACAGTGTCAGACTTTATTTTTGGGGGCTCCAAAATCACTGCAGATGGTGACTGCAGCCATGAAATTAAAAGATGCTTAATCCTTGGAAGAAAAGTTATGACCAACCTAGAGAGTATATTCAAAAGCAGAGACATTACTTTGCCGACGAAGGTCCGTCTAGTCAAGGCTATGGTTTTTCCCGTGGTCATGTATGGATGTGAGAGTTGGACTGTGAAGAAGGCTGAGTGCCGAAAAATTGATGCTTTTGAACTGTGGTGTAGGAGAAGACTCTTTGAGAGTCCCTTGCACTGCAAGGAGATCCAACCAGTCCATTTTAAAAGAGATTAGCCCTGGGATTTCTGTGGAAGGAATGATGCTAAAGCTGAAACTCGAATACTTTGGCCACCTCATGCGAAGAGTCGACTCTTTGGAAAAGACTGTGATGCTGGGAAGGATTGGGGGCAGGAGGAGAAGGGGCGACCGAGAATGAGATGGCTGGATGGCATCACTGACTCAATGAACGTGAGTCTGATTGAACTCCGGGAGATGGTGATGGACATGGAGGCCTGGCGTGCTGCAATTCATGGGATCGCAAAGAATTGGACACGACTGAGTGACTGAACTGAACTGTCATTTAACCTATTCCTTAGCATCTATAACTCCTGTAAAGCAGAAGTGATCTCTAAATTTTTAATTAGACTAAGAATACTCTGTTAGATTAGAAGACTTCTGTTTATTTATTATTGCATTGTATCAGAAAGCATATCCATATGTCCCAATTTTAATATTCTTAAGATTGTTCTGTCAGTTTGTTACAGCCTGATCCCACCTTTGTAAAGTCCCTCAGATAAACTTCCATCTAATTATTTTAATCAGTGATAATTTTTGTCTAAGTTAATTCCTTTACTAATGTGTGCAAAAAGTTTATTTCTAATTCTATAATTCTTTGAGTTGTAAACAATAAGTTGTTTTGAATTTGTTCTCTCTTTCTTGCGTAAAAGCATGCTCATATATCACCAGTTTGTATTTTTCTGGGGCTGAGATCCTGAACATTTGCCTGATATCAGATTACAAGGAAACTTTAGCACTTATTTTCTTATATCTCTGCTGTTTTTGTATTTTTGTACTATTAATCTATACAAGACCTTAAAAATTTTATAAGCCACTCAAAACTAAAGAACGAGATAACAATAAATTGTTACTGTGTGTTTCATCCCTCAAACTGACTTCTGTATGTGAGGACTATAGAAAAAGAAGAAACATGTGAATTTTTATGGTCCTACTAACTTCAATTTATTAAAATTTATCCAACTTATCCAAATTAAATCTCACTCACCCCTTTGTAAAGCAGCTTGTGTTCTGAAAGGATGAAGTGTTACTTTCTCTCCAACTCTGTATTCATAAAAAGTGATGCATAACAACTAATAACAAATAGATTATCATTGTTAAGTATTTATACAAACTTTGTGCCACAAATATTAATTAACAAATAGTAGAAATTTGGAGTTAGCCTGAAGAACAGCTACATAACTTTTTTCTGTCAAAAATATGAACATTCTTGAGATGATCCTCTTGACTGTTGTGTGCTATTGTGAAATGTTAAGAAACGTATTTTGGTTTTCATCCTTGCCTTCTAGCCAAGCTCCTAAAAACTTTGTAATTCCCCAGATTTTTTAATTATAGGAAGTTTTAATATTTGATCCTTGATCTCAGCTTCTGACACTGAGCTCCTTAATTCATTGTAATGAGGTGACTGTGGTGGGCTCCAATATACCTTCAGAATGGGAATTTATCACCTGAACGACCAAGTTATAATTAATATAACTTTCTATAAGTACTTGATCTTGGAAAAAAAAAAGATTCTTCCTGTGGTCCCCCAATAAATGATATGCTAAATTATAAACAGGATGCTAGGATACAGAACTTCTTATGGTTAATAAGTAATTAGATTTTAGCCATTGTAATAGTCTATTAATTTTCTATTTGTAATACAATGATGAATAAGTTGATAAATACAATGAAAATAGATTTTTATAGGTTTTCTGCTGGGGTCATGCCCTGGTGGATCCAGGGTAATTCGAAGGGGAGATGAAGTAGGTGAGGAAAAACTTACTTATTTAGAAATGTAAAAGAGACATTAAGAAAGAATAGTGTAATGGGAAATTTAGTGGAGAAAAGATGCTGAATAACTTGCTTTATGTGGAAAACTAATAAAGTTCCAAGACAAGGAACTTACACCATTTACGTTAGGCCACTGGCACCCACCTGAATAGCGGAGGGTGCCCCACCTTGGTCTCCCTCTCACGTGGGTCCTAGAAGCCAGGGCAAGGAAGTAGACTCGGAAAGCCTCCATGCTCCAGATGGGAATTCAGCCTGAAAATAGAGTAAGAAAAGACACGGGGGAAACCAGTCTTTCCAGTGACTTGCCCATCCTCTATTGTCTGAAAAGGACTTTTATACTATTTTCTTTGTACATAGAGACCAATCGGAAATATAAAATATAAAATTATGCAGCATCACCAGCCCTGACTCTTATTGAGGCCAGGCTTTCTCTCTGCATACCTAGTTGTACACATAAGTCTTAGGTGATTTTCATCATCTTCTGGCCAGAAGGCCAATTAGCATTTTACGGCCCTTTTCTGATAAAGGTCTGTCAACCGAAGTCTGGTGCCACTCTCAGAAAGCACTAAGTAAAGTTACATTCTTACATAGCAAGGACACAACAATTTATAACACAGAAAGAGAAGTACAGTGATTTATAACAAAGAGAAAATTCATTAACTCAAAAGTCTAGTGTTGCTAACATCAAAACTACTATATTCCTATTTCTGCATCCTGATTACATTGATTAATGTCCTCCCAGGTGCCTAAAAGATAAAGGATATGGAGGCCTGGCTGCAAACATTAACTCAACAAATTCTTCACCAAACTAATTCTTAACTTTAAAAGGCTCTATATCTTTAAGATGCTTTAAGCTGCATGCCTCTCGTGGTTGGGGGGCTGTAGACAATTCACAAGTTGTAAAAGTCCAGGGAAACTGGTCAGATAAGTTAGAAAGCCATCAAAGGGTTCTAAACCAAGACATTCTTTTTTACATGTAGGAGACTGTTAACTGGAGCTCTGAGTTTATTCTTTCCAGAGAAAGGTGGTAATGTCAGAAGATTATACTATAGCAGACAGTAAACAGACAGATTTTGGTTTCAGGGTAGGTGCTCAGACAGAGGACCCCTTGAGACCTGACCCACGTTGCCCATCAGGTCTCTCCACATGATCTTGTCATGGGTGGGATCTCCCGTCCTGGATCCCGGAAGTTTTCTAGTCCCACTTTCTACCTCTTTAGATTTATTTTCTTATGTCAGTAATTGAAATCCATGCCCTAAATTGCATATGGGTATATGTTATCCAAATATGTTTATTAGCATGAAAAACCATGGTGGCAATTTGATTTAGGGAAACTTTATAGTGTGATTTATTTTCAAATGTATGATTTAAAATTTTGTATTGCAAATATTGGAATCTAATATTGACTGAACCATGGCCATTACCCCACATTGTTTTACTCAGATTCAGTTCATTTCACTTGCTCAGTCATGTCCGATTCTGTGTGATCCCATGAACTACAGTGCACCAGGCTTCCCTGTCCATCACCAACTCCAAGAGTTTACTCATACTCATGTCCAGTGAGTCAGTAATGCCATCCAACCATCTCATCCTCTGTCGTCCCCTTCTTCTCCTGCCTTCAATCTTTCCCAGCATCAAGATCTTACTCATATTATTTTTCTTAATTAAATATTTTTGTATGAATATAGGCCCATCATAATTCCAACTATTTTTTTTAAACCCAGGTCAGTTTTTACTCCTTTATGATTTAAATACTCCATAATCCAACTTGTACTATAGAAATTAACACTAAGATATAATACACATTTCATTGCTTACTATTTTACACTGTATATTAGTCTTACCAACTACTCTGCATTGCTAATTCTCTGGAATCTCAACATCTCACAATTCTATTACTGAAAATTATTTAGATGATTAAGGTTTGTAAACCAAAATATTTTATTAAAAGTTATCTTGTCTAAAGTGAAATTCATTTGGCATTTTCAACCTGAAAAAGGCTGGGGGAATGATTTTGACTATGATGTTTATTTAGAGGTCAGTGTTAAAGTTCATGTAAGTACCCATGGGCCATTTATAAGAACTGATGATATATATAATTAAAAATTAACTTTGAGATATTTAAAGAGTAGGAATAATGGAAGATATAGCACTGTCTGCATGAAATAATTCAGGAAAATAATAGCAGAATTTGAGCAGAAAATGCTCACCTCTTAGATATTAATTTTTTGTCTATTTGTACTGATTACTATTTATCTGTTTATAGATAAGTGGTTTTCTTATTTTTAGTCTAGCTAGTGAATTTTGATTGGATATTGGACATTGTGAATATTATGTTGTTCAGTGTCTGGTTACTGTTGCATTCTTTTTGAAAATAAGGTTTTCTACTAGAAAATAGTTAAATTTAAGTATAGCTTAATCCATCCAAACTTGTTTTTAAGATTTTTAGAGTGGTAATAGAATAGCCTTTACTTTGGTTATACTGTAACCCCATGACTCTGGAGATCAACTTCAGGATCTCTATTGAATGTCTTGGGTAATCACTGAATACTCTTTTCTCTGACCAGTTAAAACTCTCTAGACTTATGCCAGCTCTAGAAACCATAAAATATTATCTCCAAACTTTTGTACCCAGTATTGTGGGATATTACCATATATATATAATCTCAATATTCAATAAAGTCTCAAAAGGAAACTTTATATAGATTTGTGAAGATTCTTTTCTGCTTGTCTTCCAATTTCTGTATCTATATGTTCCATAACACCATGCTATATCAAGCATTTTAAACTTTGATCTCTCCCTCTTTCCCAAACTCAGCAAGACAGTTGTCTTCTACTTATAGTAGATTTCCAGGCTCTGTAATCCAGAATATCTCATCAGTTAAAAAAAGGAAAAAATCCATAAAAATAATAAGGTTCACATGATTTGTATTTATCCATCTGGATATCATAATACTGTACTTCATATTGTCTAATGTGTGAACATTTGACTAACATAGAGTAAGCTGTATTCTGGTTGCTTAAGATAGAAAGGTATATTCAGTTATTCTTTCTACATCATGGGCAAATAGCAAACGTCCCATTTGGAAGAAAGCTGACTAGAAATATACTTGAAGCAATATAATTGAATTATGTTCTTTAGAAACAAACAAACAAAAAAGACAATAAATTAAAACAATTAAGTATCCAAATTAAAACTAAGACAATAACAGAGATAACTCAACCTTTGAAATGCAAACCAAAGGAAAAATGAAGGCAGAAGTTAACAAATTAGAAAAGAGAAAAGCAGCAAAATTTTAAAATAAAATAAAAACTAGTTATTCAAAACTATTATTAAAATGTTGGATTAAAACAAAACTAGTTAACATGAATAAAATTAAAAGGGAGACTTACAAAGTGGGCATAGAAAAAACATACCTTAACATAATAAAATCTACATATGACAAAACCATAGCTAAAACTGTATTACTAGTAAAAAGCTGAAAGTTTTCCTTTAAGATAAGGAACAAGACAAAAATGCTCAGCCTGATCACTTTTATTCAACATAGTATTGGAATTCCAGCCAGAGCAATTAGGCAAGAAAAAGAAAAAAAATAAAAGGCACTCAAATTAGAAAGAGAGAAGTAAATTTGTCATTGCTTGAAAATGGCATGATATTCTATGTAGAAAATGCAAAAAGATTCCACCAAAAAGTGTCAGAAATAATTATTTCAATAAAGTCACAAGATAAAAAATCAATATAAAGAAATATGTGGCATTTATTTTCTCTAACAACAAACTATAAGAAAAAGAAATTAAGGAAACAACTGAAAATTGCATCATAAATAATAAAATGCCTAGGAATAAATTTACCAAGGAGGTTAAAGACCTATTAACTGAAAACTAAAAGACATTGATAAAATAATGGAATAAGGCAAAAATTAATGGAAAGATATTTCATGTTCATGGATTGTAAAAATTAATATTGTTAATAAATCCATATAAAGCAATCTGCAGATTCAGTGTAATGCTTATCAAAATTCCAATGGCATGATTCTAAAATTTGCATGAAACCAAGAAAAGATCATGGATAGTCAAAGCAATCTTGAGAAAGAAAAATAAAGCTGGAGTTAACACAGTCTCTGATTTCAAACTATATTACAAAGCTATAGTAATCAAAACAAGATGGTTCTGGGACTACAACCTTCAGCAAACAGAACAATAACCAGAATCACAGAAAGTTAGACTAAATGAAATGTCAGAGGATTATGTCCCAAGGTAGGGAACAGGATGAATTCCCAGAAAAACAACTAAGTGAAATGGACACAGGAAAAAGAACTGAGAATAATATTAATGAGTATGATCCAGGATTTTAGAAAAAGAATGGAGGCAAGGATGGAGAAGATACAATAAATGTTTAACAAAGGCCTATAAGAACTAAAGAACAAGCAGATATGATGACTGAAATAAAAAAAAAAATACATTTGAAGGAATCAATAGCAGAGCAAATGAGGCAGATGAACAATTAAATGACCTGGAGGATATAATGGTGGAAATCTCTGCTGCTGAAGGGAATAAAGTAAAAAGAATGAAAAGAAATGAATGCAGTCTAAGAGATCTCTAGGAGAATATTAAATGCACCAATATCCTGCAACTTTGCTATATTCATTGATTAGCTCTAGTAATTTTATGGTGGAGTCTTTAGGGCTTTCTATGGTGAGGATCATGTCATCTGCAAACAGTGAGAGTTTTACTTCTTCTTTTCCAATTTGGATTCATTTTATTTCGTTTTATGCTCTGATTGCTGTGGCCAAAACTTCCAAAACTATGTTGAATAGTAGTGGTGAGAGTGGGCACTCGTGTCTTGTTCCCGACTTGAGGGGAAATGCTTTCAATATTACAGCATTGAGGATAATGTTTGCTGTGAGTTTGTCATATATAGATGTTATTATGTTGAGCTATGTTCCTTCTCAGAGAAGGCAATTGCACCCCACTCCAGTACCCTTGCCTGGAAAATCCCATGGAAGGAGGAGCCTGGAAGCCTGCAGTCCATGGTGTCACTGAGGGTCGGGCACGACTGAGCGACTTCACTTTCACTTTTCACTTTCATGCATTGAAGAAGGAAATGGCAACCCACTCCAGTGTTCTTGCCTGGAGAATCCCAGGGACGGGGGGGCCTTGTGGGCTGCCATCTATGGCGTCACACAGAGTCAGACACGTCTGAAATGATTTAGCAGCAGCTTAGCATGTTCCTTCTATTCCTGCTTTCTAGAGAGTTTTTTATCATAAATGGATATTGAATTTTGTCAAAGGCTTCCTCTGCATCTGTTGAGATAATCATATGTATTTTATTTCTCAATTTGTTAATGTGGTGTATTACATTGATTGATTTGCATATATTGAAAAATCCTTGCATCCTTGGGATAAAGCCCACTTGGCCATGATGTATGATATCTTTTTTAATGTGTTGTTGGATTCTGATTGCTAGAATTTTGTTAAGGATTTTTGCATATATGTTTATCAGTGATATTGGCCCATAGTTTTCTTTTTTTGTGGCATCTTTGTCAGGTTTTGGTATTAGGGTGATGGTGGCCTCATAGAATGAGTTTGGAAGTTTACTTTCCCGTGCAATTTTCTGGAAGAGTTTGAGTAGGGTAGGTGTTAGCTTTTCTCTAAACTTTTGGTAGAATTCAGCTGTCTGGACCTGGGCTTTTGTTTACTGGAAGATTTCTGATTACAGTTTCAATTTCCGTGCTTGTGATGGGTCTGTTACGCTTTTTTATTTCTTCCTTGTTCAGTTTCGGAAAGTTGTACTTTTTTAAGAATTTGTCCATTTCTTCCACGTTTTTCATTTTATTGGCATATAATTGCTGATAGTAGTTCCTTATGATCCTTTGTATTACTATGTTGTCTGTTGTGATTTTTCCATTTTCATTTCTAATTTTATCAATTTGATTTTTCTCTCTGTTTCTTGATGAATCTGGCTAATGGTTTGTCAATTTTCTTTATCCTTTCAAAGGACCAGCTTTTGGCTTTGTTGATTTTTGCTATGGTCTCTTTTGTTTATTTTGCATTTGTTTCTGCCTGAATTTTTAACATTTCTTTCCTTCTACTAACCCTGGGGTTCTTCATTTCTTCCTTTTCTAGTTGCTTTAGGTGTAGAGTTTGGTTATCTGACTTTTTTCTTGTTTCTTGAGGTATGCCTGTACTGCTATGAACTGTCCCCTTATCACTGCTTTTACAGTGTCCCACAGATTTTGGGTTGTTTTGTTTTAATTTTCATTCATTTCTATGCATATTTTCATTTCTTTTTTGATTTCTTCCGTGATTTGTTGGTTATTCAGCAGCGTGTTGTTCATCATCCATATGTTGGAATTTTAAATGTTTTTCTCCTGTAACTGAAATCTAATCTTAGTACATCGTGGTCAGAAAAGATGCTTGGAATTATTATTATTATTTTTTGAATTTACCAAGGCTAGATTTATGGCCCAGGAAACAAAAGACACTTATTTGAAAAGATATATTCATTCCAGTGTTCATTAAAACATTATTCACAATAGCAAAGAAATGGAAGCAATTTATGTGTCTATTGATAGATGAATGGATAAAGAAGGTGTGATATATATACACAGTAAAATATTTCTCACCCATAAAAGTGAAATCTTGCTATTTGTGGCAACATGGATGGACCTAGAGGGCATGATTCTATGTGATATAAGTCTGACAGAGAAAGATAAATACTACAGGACCTCATTTATATGTGAAATCTAACAAAACAAACAAACAAAACGAAATGAAACAGACTCAAAGATACAGAGAACAATTGGATGGTAAAACAAAAAAAAATAATAAATGCACCAATATTTGAATTATAGGGCACCTAGGAGAATAGCGAAAGATCTGAAAAAATTATTTGAATAAAATAATAGCTGGAACTTCCCTAACATGGAAAAGGAAATGGTCTCCCAAACTCATGATGTACAGAGATTCCAAAGCAGAATAAATCTAAGGAAGAAGATGCTGAGATGCATAGCAATCAAATTATATTTTTTTAAAAAAGACAAATAAATATTAAAAACAAGAAAAGAAAAATTACAACTAACATACAAGAAAACTCTCAGAAGGGTATCAGCTAATTTATCACCAGAAACTCTGCAGGCCAGAAGGGAGTGGCATGATATATTTAAAGTGATGAAAAGGAAAAACCTACACCAAGAATACTATACCCAACAAAGCTCTCATTCAAATTTGAAGGAGAAATCAAACATTTTAGAAAGAAGCAAAAAGAATTCAGGACCAACAAATCAGCTTTGCAACAATTAAATGAACTCTTCTAAGTGGGAAAGAGACCAGCAGCTTAAAACAATCTTGTACAAATATAGAGTGCTATATAAAAACATCATAAGAACAGTAAACCAAAAAAAAAAAGAAAGAAAAAGAAAGAAAGAAAAGAAAAACACAAACACAAACTGAACACAAACACAACTGAAAAGATGGTGATGAAATTAATAGAGGACAAAAGAGGAACAAGAGAAAAAAGACTTATGAAAACAAACCCAAAACAATTAAGAAAATGAGACTAGAAGCATGCATATTGATAACTGCCATAATGGCATCTGGTGCCATCACTTCATGGCAAATACGTGGGGAAAAAATAAAAACAGTGGCCGATTTTATTTTCTAGGGCTCCAAAATCACTGCAGATGGTAACTGCAGCCATGAAATTAAAAGATGCTTTCTCCTTGGAAGAAAAGTTATGACAAAACTAGACAGCATATTAAAAAGCAGAGACATAACTTTACTGACAAAAGTCCATCTAGTCAAAGATACAGTTTTTCCAGTAGTCGTGTATGGATCTGAGAGTTGAGCCATAAAGAAAGCTGAACACTGAAGAACTGATGCTTTTGAATTGTGTGGGAAAAGACTGTTGAGAGTCCCTTGTACTGCAAGGAGGTCCAACCAGTCAATACTAAAGGAAATCCATCGTGAATATTCATTGGAAGGACTGATGCTGAAGCTCTAATACTTTAGCCATCTGATGCAAATAACTAACTCATTAGAAAAGACCCTGATGCTGGGAAAGATTGAAAGCAGGAAGAGAAGGGGACAACAGAGGATGAGATGGTTGGATAGCATCACTGACTTGATGGACAGGAGTTTGAGCATGCTACAAGAGCTGGTGATGGATGAGGAAGCCTGGCATGCTGTAGTCCATGGGGCCACAAACAGTCAGACACCACTGAACTGAAATGCATTAAATGTGCCAAGCAAAAGACACAGACTGGCTGAATGGATACAAAAACAAGACCTATATACTTGCTGTCTATCAGAGACCTACTTTAGACTTATTGCCACCTACAAACTGAAAATAAGGAGATGATAAATGGTATTACATGCAAATGGAAGTCAAAGTAAAGCTACAGTTATAATATTCATATGAGAAAAATCCAATTATAAAAAAATTATTATAAGAGACAATGAAGGACACTACATAAAGAGCAAGGAATCAATACGAGAGGAAAATATAAAAATTGTAAATATTTATGCACCCAACATGGGAGCACTTCAATATATAAGGGAAGGTGGTACAGTGGTAAGGAATCCACCTGCCAATGCATGAGACGCAAAAGACACAGCTTTGATCCCTGGGTTGGGAAGATCCCCTGAAATAGGAAATGGTAACCCACTTCAATATTCTTGCCTGGAAAATTCCATGGACAGAAGAGCTTGTTGGGCTACAGTCCATAAGTGTCACAAAGAGTCTGACACGACTGAGCACATACACAAACAAACACAGCAATCATAAAGGGAAAAATAAAATGTAACACAACAATAATGGGGAAATTTAACACCCTACTTTCATCAATAGACAGATATAGGGAAATTAAATAAATAGTCTTGCTTAGGCTTCAGAGACAAAGTAGAACAGACTTTTGATCTTGCTTCTAACCTGCTTGGACACTGCCCTGACTGTGAGTACCCTGATTTCCTGCTGTGAATACAAGCCTTGCAGCACCATAGAAAAGATAAGGGACAAATCTTGAGACTGCTGAGCCCGTGGAGGTGGTCTTACCAGCAAAACCTCAGGTTTACCAGTATTCCAAATTTTACAAGAAAAAAAAAAAAAACAGCATTAACGTGAAATTAGAGCTGCAATTTGCTTACTGATTGATGATGATATCAGTTTGCATTCTGGGATTATAAGTGGGAAACCCAAACTAATTTTTGAAGTTTCCCCAATGTAGAAGACATGCTGCCTGGAACCGTGTCTCAACTGGGACTCCAGATGTGCTGTCACAGGACTCCCCAGCACTGTTTAAGTCTGGATGTTGGTCAAAACCCAATTTGGTGATGTATTCTCTGCTTCTTCTATTTCTCTTTTATTTTAAAGTTTGCTAGATAACTCTCTAATAAATGTTGGTATTATTTATTTGTATATAATGAGTGGTCTATTTTGTTGACAAATCTTTTGAATCTGAGACAAAAGTGAAAACTTTCTGCAAAATAATAGATCATCGAGACAGAAAATCAACAAGGAAATAAAATCTTTAAATGACACATGAGACCAGATAAATTTAGCTGATACTCATAGAGCATTTCTTCCAACAGCAGCAGAATACACATTTTTCTCACATGCACACAGAATATTATCTCATGATGACCAGACGCTGGGCCACAAAGCAAGCCTTGGTAAATTTAATAAAACTGAAATCATACCAAGCATATTTTCTCACCACAATGCTATCAGAAAAGAAATAAACTATAAGGAAAAAAAAAAAAAAACTAAAAAACACAAACGTGTGGAGGCTAAACAGTATGCTACTAAGAAACGAAAGGATCACTGAAGAAATTAAAGAGGACATTAAAAAAAAGTATCTAAAGACCAATGAAAATGTAAATTCTATGACCTGAAACCAATGGAACACAGCAAAAGCAGTTCTTGCTAACTGCTATGTCACTTCAGTCGTGTCCGACTCTGTGCGACCCCATAGATGGCAGTCCCCCAGGATCCCCCGTCCCTGGGATTCTTCAGACAAGAACACTGGAGTGGGTTGCCATTTCCTTCTTCAATGCATGAAGGTGAAAAGTGAAAGTGAACTCAGTCAGTCGTGTCTGACTCCTAGCGACCCCATGGACTGCAGCCTACCAGGCTCCTCCACCCGTGGGATTTTCCAGTTAAGGGTACTGGAGTGGGATGTCATTGCCTTCTCTGAAAGCAGTTCTTAGAGGAAAGTATTTAGCAATAGAATCTTAACTCAGGCAAGTGAACATGAAAGTCACTCAATCTTGTCCGACTCTTTGCAACCCCATGGATTATACACCCCATGAAATTTTCTAGGCCAGAATAATGGAGTGGGTAGCCTTTCCCTTCTCCAGGGGATCTTCCCAATCCAGGGATCTGACCCAGGTCTGCCTTCATTGCATGCAGATTGTTTACAAGCTGAGCCACAGGGAAGCCCTAACTCAGGAAACAAAATCTCCAATAAGCAACCTAATATTATACCTAAAGCAACTAGAGGAAGAAGAACAAATGTAAACAAAATCGAAAATTAATAGAAGGAAATAAATCATAAAGATAATAGCAGAAATAAATGAAATAGAGACAAAGAAACAATACCACAGATCAATGAAATTAAAGCTGATTCTTTGAAGAGATAAGCAAAATTGATAAACCTTTAGCCAGAATCGTCAAGAAAAAAAGAGAGACGATGAAAATCAAGAAAAGTAGAAATGAAAAAGAAGTTACAACCAACTCCACAGAAATGCAAAAATCTCGAGTCTATTACCAGGAACTCTATTCCAATTAACTGAATAACCTAGAAGAAACAGACAAATTCTTAAAATGTACAGTCTCTGAAGGCTGAACCAGGAAGTTAAAGAAAATATGAATAGACCAATCATAAGCACTGAGATTGAAACTCAGTCAGTCAGTTCAGTTGCTCAGTCGTGTCCCACTCTTTGCGATCCCATGATCCACAGCATGCCAGGCCTCCCTGTCTATCACCAACTCCTGGAGTTTACTCAAACTCATGTCCATTGAGTCGGTGATGCCATCTAACCATCTCATCTTCTGTCAGCCCCTTCTTCTGCCCCCAGTCCCTCCCAGCATCAGGGTCTTTTCAAATGAGTCAGCTCTTTGCATCAGGTGGCCAAAATATTGGAGCTTCAGCTTCAACATCAGTCCTTCCAATGAACACCCAGGAGTGATTTCCTTTAGAATGGACTGACTGGATCTCCTTGTAGTCCAAGGAACTCTCAAGAGTCTTCTCCAACATCATAGTTCAAAAGCATCAGTTTTTCTGCACTCAGCTTTATAGTCCAACTCTCACAACCATACTTGATTACTGGAAAAACCACAGCCTTGACTAGATGGACCTTTGCTAACAAGGTAATGTCTCTGCTTTTTAATATGCTGTCTAGGTTGGTCACAACTTTCCTTCCAAGGAGTAAGCTTCTTTTAATTTCATGGCTGCAATCACCATCTGCAGTGACTGAAAACAAACAAACAAACAAACAAACAAACAAAAACACAAACACAAATCCTCTCAACAAACTAATATCCAAGACTTGTTGGCTTTACAGGAGAATTCTGATAACCACATAGAGAAGAGCTAACATATATCCTTCTGAAACTCTTCAAAAAATTGCAGAGGGAGATAATCTCCCAAACTCATTCAGCTTAATACCAAAACTCAAAAAAGATACCACACAAAATAAAATCAAGGCCAATATCATCAAAGACTAAAGACTTAGAAATCCTCAACAAATTCTAGCAGTCCAAAACCAACACTTTAATATGTTCATACACCATGATTAAGTGGGATTTATCCCATGGATGCAAGGATTCTTCAATATATTCAAATCAATCCATATGCTACAACACATCAACAAGCTGAAGAATGAAAGAAAAATATAACCCTCACAATAGATGTAGAAAAACTTTTGACAAAATTTAACACATATTTATGATTTTAAAAAAAAATCCAGAATTTGGGCATGTAGGGAACATAACACAGTAAAGGCTATATATGACAAACTTACAGCTAATATAATAAACAACATTATAAATCTTAAAGCATTTCCGCAAAGATGAGTAACAAAACAAGGATGTTCACTCTTGCCACATCTTTTAAACATGGGTTGGAACGCCTGGCTATGCCAATCAGAGAAGAAAAAGAAATAAATGGAGTCCAAATTGGAAAACAAGAAGTAGAATTGTCACTCTTGGAGAATACATGATACCAAACACAGAAAATACTAAAGACATGACCAGAAAACTGCCATAGCTCATCAATGAATTTGACACAGTTGCAACTTACAAAATGAGTACATAGAAATCTGTTGCATTTCTATACACTAACAATGAAACGTAAGAAAGAGAAATTCAAGAAACAATCCTATTTTCTATCACATCAAAAATTATAAAATATCTAGGAATAAACTTACCCAAGGAGACAAAAGACCTGTACTTCAAAAACTATAAGGTGATGATGAAAGGAATCATAAACAAAAGAATCAGATGGAATGATGTAAAAGTATAAAGTATGGTGGAGGGAGTATATAAAAAGTACTGGGACATAATACAGCCAAAAGATAGATTTTAAATAATTGCTCTTAAAATATATCCAATAAGTTCTAAAAATACAAAATTTTTTTTCTAACATCAATATGCATTGATCAATTTGCTTTCAGTTTATACACTTTTTAAAGTGCCATTTTTTAGTAAATGGCTAGTTTTAATAAAAGTAGAAAATTGGGATTAAAAAGAGTGTTAGCTTTTCTTGTAAGAGGAAGAAAA
>SJYB01006881.1:0-22120 GCA_006408585.1 Antidorcas marsupialis
AGAATTGATGCTTTTGAACTGTGGTGTTGGAGAAGACTCTTGAGAGTCCCTTGGACTGCAAGGAGATCCAATCAGTACATTCTGAAGGAGATCAACCCTGGGATTTCTTTGGAAGGAATGATGCTAAGCTGAAACGCCAGTGCTTTGGCCACCTCATGTGAAGAGTTGACTCATTGGAAAAGACTCTGATGCTGGGAGGGACTGGGGGCAGGAGTAGAAGGGGATGACTGAGGATGAGATGGCTGGATGGCATCACGGACTCGATGGCCATGAGTCTGAGTGAATTCCAGAAGTTGGTGATGGACAGGGAGGCCTNGCTTTGGCCACCTCATGTGAAGAGTTGACTCATTGGAAAAGACTCTGATGCTGGGAGGGACTGGGGGCAGGAGTAGAAGGGGATGACTGAGGATGAGATGGCTGGATGGCATCACGGACTCGATGGCCATGAGTCTGAGTGAATTCCAGAAGTTGGTGATGGACAGGGAGGCCTGGCGTGCTGCGATTTATGGGGTCGCAAAGATTTGGACAATACTGAGTGACTGAAGTAAACTGAATCCATTTTGAGTTAATTTTTGTATATGTCACAAATTCCCTAATAGCTCATTTGGTAATAAAATCCACCCACAATGCAGGAGACCCAGATTCGATTCCTGGGTGGGGAAGATCCACTGGAGAAGGGATAGGCTACCCACTCCAGTATTCTTGGGCTTCCTTTGTGACTCAGTTGATAAAGAATCGCCTACAGTATGGGAGACTTGGGTTTGAGCCTGGGTTGGGAAGATCCCCTGGAGAAGGGAAAGGCTACCCACTCTAGTATTCTGGCCTGGAGAATTCCATGGACTGTGTATTCCATGGGGTCACAAAGAGTCAGACACAATTGAGTGGCTTTCAATTCACAGTTCTGAAAAACCATTATTACCACCACACTTGGTGGCTCAGTCAGTAGAGAATCTGCCTGCAATGCGGGAGACCTGAGCTTGATTCCCCAGGTCAGGAAGATCCCCTGGAGCAGGAATTGGCAACCCATTTTCTTCTTGCCTGGAGAATTCCATGGACAGAGGAGCCTGCTTGACTACAGTCCATGGGGTTGCAAAGAGTTGGACATGACTGAGCGACTAACACACTTTGTATATGATGTGAGAAAATGTTTAAGTCTAATTTTTTGCATGCAGCTGTCCAGGTTTCCAAGTATCACTTATGGAGGAGACTGTCTTTTCTCTACTGAATATCTTAAGAATGCTTCCACTTGCCATTGTGCAGGTCCCCAAACTCCATAAAGATGGAAGTTCCTTTGTTTGGGACCTCATCATATATCTCTTCATCTAGCTGTTGGAAAACTGCTGTCATGCAAGGAGTACCCTCCATTCTGCCTTACTGCAACTAGCCAAAAATCTTCATACTCACTATCTGGAAGATCTGAAAAGAAGTTATATGGGGAAGTAAAATAGGAGAACTGGCCTCAGATTTTTTAAGTCATGGTTTCTGAGAGAGCTATAAAAACAGAAAACCTTGCATGCAAAAATCATATTTAGGGCAGGGCTTGGTGACAGAGACAAGATAGCAGATAGAAGGAAGGTTGTGAGCTCATCTCTTCTTAGGAAAACACCCAAATCACAACTAACTGCTAAACAATCATCAACAAAAAAAGCACTAAAATCTACCCCCCCCCAAATCCTGCATTTAAAGACAAAGAAAAAACACTACAAGATGGTAGGAGGAGTAGAAATTGGAATAAAATCAAATCCCTTAGCTGCTGGTTGGGCAACTCAAAAACTGATTAATAATTATACCATTGAAGCTCTTCCACAGAGTGACAGCTATGTATCCAAAGTCAGGCTCCCCATTTGTTGATCTGGGAATTGGAGCAAGAGTCTCAGAGAAACTGGCTTTGAAAGCCAACAGGGTTTGATCACAGAAATTCCACAGAAAAAATGGGTGATATAGAGACTACACTCCTGGAGGATGCACAAAAGGTCTGCTGTACACCAGGACCAAGGGGCAAAAAGCAGTGACCTCATAAAAGCATGGTTCAGACTTTCTTGTTGTTGTCCAGTCTATAAGTTATGTCCAACTTTTTGCAACTCCAAGGACTGCAGCATCCCAGGCTTCCCTGTCCTTCACTATCTCCTGGAGCTTGCTCAAACTCATGTCCTTTGAGTCAGTAAGGTCATCCACCCATTTCATCCTCTGTCACCCACTTCTACTATTGCCCTCAATCTTTCCCAGCATCAGAGTCTTTTCTAATGAGTTGGCTCTTCCCATCAGTTGCCCAAAGTATTCGACCTTCAGATACAGCACCAGTTCTTCCACTGTATTCAGGGTATATTTCCTTTAGGATTGATTGGTTTGATCTCCTTGATGTCCAAGGGACTCTCAAGAGTTTTCCAGCACCACAGTTTGAGAGCATCAGTTCTTCAGTGATTAGTCTTCTTTATGGTCCAACTCTCACATCTGTACATGACTACTGGAAAAACCATAGCTTTGACTATATGGACAAATGTCAGCAAAGTGGTATCTCTGCTTTCTAATACACTGGCTGGGTTTGTCATAGCTTTTCTTCTAAGGAGCAATTAATTGTTAATTTCATGGCTGCAATCACTGCATTGATATTGGAGCCCAACAAAATAAAATCTGCCACTGTTTCCATTTTTTCCCCATCTATTTGCCATGAAGTGATGGGACAAGATGCCACATGATATTAGTTTGTTTCTTTCACCTTCATCAAGAGGCTCTTTAGTTCCTCTTCACTTTCTTCCATTAAAGCGGTTTCATCTGTATATCTGAGGTTGTTTATATTTCCCCCAGCAATCTTGATTCCAGCTTGTGACCCATCCAGTCTGGCATTTCACATAATGTACACTGCAAATAAGTTAAGCAGGGTGACAATACACAGCCTTGGTGTATTCCTTTCCCAATTTTGAACCAGTATGTTGTTCCATATCCAGTTCTAACTGCTATTTCTTGACCTGCATACAGGTTTCTTAGGAGGCAGGTAAGATGGTCTGGTATTCCTATCTCTTTAAGAATTTTCCAAAAGTTGCTGTGATCCACACAGTCAAAGGCTTTAGCACAGTCAAGAAGAACAAGTAGATGTTTTGCCGTAATCCTCTCGCTTTTTCTATGATTCAACAGATGTTGGCAATTTGATCTCTGGTTCTTCTGCCTTTTATAAAATCAGATTGGACATCTGAAAGTTCTCAGTTTCACATACTGTTGAAGCCTAGCTTGAAGGATTTTGAGCATTACTTTGCTGGCACATGAAATGAGAGCAACTGTCTAGTAGTTTGAGCATTCTTTGGTTTTGCCCTTCTTTGGGATTGGAGTGAAAACTGAACATTTCCAGTTTTGTGGACACTGCTCAATTTTGCAAATTTGCTGGCTTACTAAGTACAGCACTTTAACAGTATCATCTTTTAGGATTTGATAAAGATCAGCTGGAGTTCAATCATCTCCACTAGTTTTGTTTGTAGTAATGCTTCCTAAGGCACACTTGACTTCACACTCCAGGACATCTGCCTCCAGGTGAGAGACCAAACCACCATGACTATCAAGGTCATTAATATCTTTTTATTATACAGCTCTACTGTGTATTCTTTCCACATCTTCTCAATCTCTTCTGCTTCTGTTAAGTCCTTGCCATTTCTGTCCTTTATTTTGCTCATCTCTGCATGGAATGTTCCCTTTGTAGTAATTCAGTCATTAAGTCATATCCAACTGTTTGCAACTCCATGAACTGAATCTTGCCTCACTTCCGTGTTCTTCACTATCTCCATAAGTCTGCTCACCTTGATGTCCATTGAGTCAGTGATGCCATTCAACCATCTCATCCTCTGTCACCCCTTTCTCCTCTTGCCCTCAACCTGTCCCAGCACCAGGGTCCTTTTTAATGAGTCAGTTGTGCACATCAGGTGGCCAAAGTATTGGAGTTTCAACTTCAGTCCTTCCAATGAATAATCAGAGTTAGTTTCCTCTGGTTTGACCTCCTTGCTGTCCAACAGACTCTCAAGAGTCTTTTCCAGCACCACAGTTTGAAATAATTAATTCTTTGGCCCTCAGCCTTTTTTACAATCCAATACTCACATCCATACATGACTACTGGATAAAACCATAGCTTTGACCATACAGATCTTTGTTGGGAAAGTGATGACTCTGACTTTTAATATGCTGTCTAAGTTTGTCATAGCTTTTTTTCTGAGGAGTGAGATCTTTTAATTTCATGGCTGCAGTCACCATCTGCAGTGATTTTGGAGCCCAAGAAAATGAAATCTGAAACTGTTTCCACTTTTTCCCCATCTATTTGCCATGAAGTGGTGAGGCCAGATGCCATGAAGTGATGGGACCAGATGCCATGATATTAGTTTTTGAATGCTGAGCTTAAAGCCAGCTCTTTCACTGTTCTCTTTCACCTTCCTCAAGAGGCTCTTTAGTTCCTCTTTGCCTTCTGCCATTAAAGTTATATCATCTGCATATCTGAGGTTATTGATATTTCTCCCAGCATTCTTGATTCCAGTTTGTCACCCATTGAGCCTGGCATTTCACATGATGATGTACTCTGCAAATAAGTTAAATAAACTGGGTGACAATATACACCCTTGATGTATTCCTTTCCAAATTTTGAACCAGTCCATTGTTCCATGTCCATTCTAACTGTTGCTTCTTGACCTGCATACAGGTTTCTCAGGAGGCAAGTAAGATGGTCTGGTATTCCCAACTCTTTAAGAATTTTCCATAGTTTGATGTGATCCACAGAAGAATGGTATTTCTTGGTATCCCTAATTTTCTTGAATAGATCTCTATTTTTCCCAAACTGTGGTTTTCCTCTATTTCTTTGACTTATTCACTTAGGAAGGCTTTTTTTTTTTTTTACCTCTCCTCTTTGAACCTCTGCATTCAGTGGGGCAAATCTTTCCCTGTCTCCTTTGCCTTTTGCTTCTCTTCTTTTCTCAGCTGTTTGTAAGGGCTCCTCAGACAACCATTTTGCCTTGCTACATTTCTTTTTCTTGGGGATAGTTTTTGGTCACTGTCTCCTGTACAGTGTTATCAACTTCTATTCATAGTTCCTCTCACGCTCTATCAGATCTAATTCCTTGAATTTATTTGTCATTTCCACTTTATAATCTTAATGGATTTTATTAGGTCATTTGAGAATGACCTAGTGGTTTTTCCTACTTTCTTCAACTTAAATCTGAATTTGGCAATAAGGAGTTCATGATCTGAGCCACAGTCAGCTCCCAGTCTAGTTACTGCTGACTGTATAGAGCTTCTTAATCTTCAACTGCAAAGAATATAATCAAATATAATCATTGACCATCTGGTGATGTCCATGTGTAGAGTCATCTCTTGTATTGTTGGAAGAGGGTGTTTGCTATGACCAATGTGTTCTCTTGGCAAAACGTTGTTAGCATTTGTCCTTCTTCATTTTGTACTCCAAGGCCAAACTTGCCTATTACTCTAGGTATCTCTTTACTTCCTAACCTTGCATTCCAGATTCCTATGATGAAAAGGAGATCTTGTGTTTTTTTTGTTTGTTTTTTGGTGTTCTTTCTATAGTCTTGCAGGTCTTCATAGAACTATTCAACTTCAGCTTGTTTGGCATTACTGGTTGTGGAATAGACTTGGATTATTGTGATTTGAATTTTTTTCCCTGGAAATGAACCTAGATTATTCTTTTGTTTTTGAGAGTGCATTGAAGTACTGCATTCACCTGCTAGTTGTAAGAGGTCTCCTGAAGAGACAGGGTCATGGCTGTAGCTTATTATATAGACAAAGACACGGTTAGCTGTAGTTCTTTGAAGAACTCATTAGCATGAGCCTTCCTGGATGTCACCATTTTGCCACCAAGGCCTGGCCCCACCCAACGGTCTGTAGGCTCAAGCACTGAGACATTACAGGGCAAATAACCGACAGGTTGGGGTCACAGGCCCACCCATCAGCAGAAGTGTTATTCTCTCAGTTGTGTCTGAGTCTTCGTGACCCCAAGCACTGTAGCCTGCCAGGCTCCTCTGTCCATGGGATTCTCCAGGCATGAATACTAATGCAAGTTGCCTTTCCCTTCTCCAGGTTATCTTTCTGACCCAGGGATCAAACCTGGGCCTCCTGCATTCACACAGATTCTTCACCATCTGCACCACAGAAGTGAATGAAGGCTTCCTGAGCACATGGTTGCTGGCTAAACACACCCCTTGAGACCGCCTGGCCCACCAGTGGGACAAGACCCATCTCTACCTACCAGGATTCAGTGAGCAGGATCTAGTCCGTCTTACCAGGAAGCCTGTGCCAGCTTCCTGGAGTTTCACCTGCTGGGAGCAGGCAGCAAAAGCAAGAACTACAACTCTGCACCTGAGAACAGAAGCTATAATCCCAGAAAGCTAGACAAAATGATATGTCAAAGGACTATGTCCCAAACGAAGGAATGGGGTAAAATCCCAGAAGAAAAACTTAATAAAGTAGAGATAAGCAATCTACATGAGTAGCAATTCAGAAGAATGTTAGTAAAGATGATCTAAGATCTCAGAAAAAGAATGGAAGCATAGATCAAGAAAATAAAAGAAATGTTTAACAAAAACCTAGAAGAACTAAAGCAGAGAAGACAATGGCACCCCACTCCAGTACTCTTGTCTGGCAAATCCCATGGATGGAGGAGCCTGGTGGGCTGCAGTCCATGGGGTCGCTAAAAGTTGGACACGACTGAGTGACTTCACTTTCACTTTTCATTTGTATGCATTGGAGAAGGAAATGGCAACCCACCCAAGTATTCTTGCTTGGAGAATCCCAAGGATGGTGGAGCCTGGGGGGGCTGCTGTCTATGGGGTTGCACAAAGTTGGACATGACTGAAGCGACTTAGCAGCAGCAGCAGCAGAAGAAGAACTAAAGAACAAGTCAATATAAATAAATAATACAATAACTGAAATTAAAATTACACTAGAAGAATAATTATAATAGCAGAATAACTGAAGCATGTTTTTTCTTCTGTTCCACAATAGTGACTTTCACCATTCTTGTCTTTCGGCTCACTTAGTATGGAACAGAATAAAAGAAAAAGAAGGAAAATAAATCAGAAAAACCTAAGCCATCACTGGGACATTAAATGCACCAACATTCATATTATATGGGTGCCAGAAGGAGAAGAGGGAAAAAATCTGAGAAAATATTGGAGTAGATAATAGTTGAAAACTCCCCTAACATGGGAAAGGAAATAGTCACTGAAGTCCAAGAAGCACAGATAGTCCCAGGCAGTATAATAGCAAGGAGGAATAAGCTGAGATACACAGTTATCAAACTGACAAAAATGAAAGACAAAGAAAAATATATGAAAAGCAACATTTAACATCCGAAGGTGTTCCCTTACTGTTATCAGCTGATTTCTCAGCAGAAACTCTGAGGGCTAGAGGGAGTGGCATGTTACAAACACAAGACCATATTTATGCTGTCTACGAGAGACTCACTTCTGATCTAAGGACACATACAGACTGAAAGTGAGGGGATGGAAAAAGGTATCCCATGCAAATGAAAGCCAAAAGAAAGCTGGAGGAGCAAGACTTATATCAGAAAAATAGACTTTAAAATGTTTCAAGAGACAAAGAAGTATACGACATAATGATTAAGGGATCAATAGGCAGAGTAACCATTTTNAGCAACATTTAACATCCGAAGGTATTCCCTTACTGTTATCAGCTGATTTCTCAGCAGAAACTCTGAGGGCTAGAGGGAGTGGCATGTTACAAACACAAGACCATATTTATGCTGTCTACGAGAGACTCACTTCTGATCTAAGGACACATACAGACTGAAAGTGAGGGGATGGAAAAAGGTATCCCATGCAAATGAAAGCCAAAAGAAAGCTGGAGGAGCAAGACTTATATCAGAAAAATAGACTTTAAAATGTTTCAAGAGACAAAGAAGTATACGACATAATGATTAAGGGATCAATAGGCAGAGTAACCATTTTTCCAAAGAAGATATACAGATGGCCAACAGGCACATGAAAAGATGCTCAACACTGCTAATCATCAAGAAATAACAAATAACAAATAAAAACCTCACCTCTGTCAGAATCGCTATAAAACAAAAAGCAAAAGTTGGTGAGAATGTGGATAAAGTGGGACCCTAGTAAGTTGGTATCATCACTATGGAAAATACTATGAAGGTTCCTCCTAAAATTAAAAATGTATCTACCATATATTATGGAGCAATTCCACTTCTGGGTTTATTTCCATAGAAAATAAAAATACTAATTTGAAAAGTAAATGCACTCAATATTCAAATCAGTATTGTTAATAATAGTCAATATATGAAAGCAACCTAAAATATGAAATGAACAGATAAATGGATAAAAAAGATGTTTATATATATATAATACACATATATAATAGATATTACTTAGGAACAAAAAAAGAATTAAATCTGCCATATGCAACAGTTTGGATGTGCTTGGAGGGATTATGTTTAGTACAGTAAGTTAGACAAATACAAATAATACATGCTATCATTTACATGTGGAATCTAAAAAATAAAACAGATGAATGAATATAACAGAACAGAAACACACTTACAGAACATACCGAACAAACTTGATGGTAACTAGTGAGGGGAGAGAGGAGGAGAGCAATACAGGGGAAGTGAATTAAGAGCTTCAAACTACTATGTTAAACTAGTATAACTTCACAAATACATACAGGGAAAGATGTCATTATTTTATAATAACTTGAAATGCAGTAATGAGTCATTTATTTTTCTGGAACTGAGCTGCATGAGTTGCTTGTGTATTTTTGAGATTAGTTGTTTGTCAGTTGCTTCATTTGCTATTATTTTCTTCTATTCCGAAAGCTGTCTTTTCACCTTGCTTAGAGTTTCCTTTGTTGTGCAAAAGCTTTTAATTTTAATTAGATCCCATTTGTTTATTTTTGCTTTTATTTCCAGTATTCTGGGAGGTGGGTCATAGAGGATCCTGCTGTCATTTATGTTGGAGAGTGTTTTGCCTATGTTCTCCTCTAGGAGTTTTATAGTTTCTGGTCTTATGTTTAGATCTTTAATCCATTTTGAGTTTATTTTTGTGTATGGTGTTAGAAAATGTTCTAGTTTAGTTCTTTTACAAATGGTTGACCAGTTTTCCCAGTACCACTTGTTAAAGAGGTTGTCTTTAATCCATTGTATATTCTTGCCTCCTTTTGTTGAAGGTAAGGTGTCCATAGGTGTGTGGAGGATGACCCAGAGAGATGGTATGGGAGGGAGATGGGAGGGGGTTCAGGATTGCGAACTCATGTACACCATGGTGGATTCATGTTGATGCATGGCAAAACCATTACAGTATTGTAAAGTAAAATAAAATAAAAAAATAAATGCAGAATGGTTGCAAAGGGTCAGACATGACCAAGTAAGTGAATAACAAAATAAAAATATTGAATCACCATGTGTTACTCCTGACTCTCCTATAAATGTGTAGTTAAGTGACAGTGAAAGTCACTTAGTCGTGTCCAACTCTTTGCGATCCCATGGACTGCACCTGCTAGACCTCTCTTTCCATGGAATTCTCCAGGAAAGAATACTGGAGTGGGTAGCTGTTCCCTTCTCCAGGGGATCTGCCTAACCCACGGACTGAACCTAGGGTTCCTGCATTGCAGGTGGATTGCTTACTGTCTGAGTCACAAGGGAAGCCATAATTTTGTAAATTGGCCATATTTCAACAAATTACCTCTCAGAAAACTACAACTTGCTCAATTTGAAAACAACATCTACAAAATATTTATGGCTACTATTACTCAATAGTGAATGACTAAATCCTTTTCCCATAAGATCAGTAGCAAAGCATGTCCACTCTAACCACACATATTCCAACATAGTGCTGAAAGTTCTAGTCAATGCAATAAAGTAAGCAAAGGAAGTGAAGGTGTACACACTGGAAAGTAATAAAGCTTTCTTGATTTGCAGGTGATATCACGGTCTACATATGATGGAAATCACAAAGAATGGACAAAAAAACTCCTTATAAAATAATGAGGGAGTTTAGCAAGCTCTGAGGATACCAAATGTCCACATACAAAAAATTTAAAAACAACATGTGGAAACCAAAATTAAATATATTTATAATCCTTCTTTTATAAGACAAAGTACTTTGGATTCCAATTTTAGTTCTAACATATAAAAAGCTTGGAAATCCACACTGGTCTTTGCACTAAGAATAAGGCACAGCAACTTGACTCAATGATTTCTCATAGAATCACTGAATAACTGAGGTTTTAAGACACCAAAAGTGAGGTTACAGCTACTCTAAAGTCTGTAAAGACAGGTAAACACAGAGAATTAAAGCTGATGAATAACTAACCTAGAGTAGAAACACCTGAGTCAGAAACTAGTAAGAATGCTTAAATGGTAATTTCAACAACTGTTGGAAGCTATGTAATTTCAACAAATTACACAGATTACTACATAAGTGAGACACTCTGGAGAGCTGCAATCTTAAGAGAACCATCACACTCACATGAATGTTAGAAAAATTCAGGAACATCCCAAGAAATTTATGGCGATGTATTAAAAAAAAAATCCCTTTATCTCTGGCATTGGTAAGGGAAAAGAAATCATTGTGAAACATGACTAGACTGTTCTCCAAAGCCAAGGCTTACTTTCCAGGAGAAAGTACTTTACCAGAGGCTAATCTCCCCCATGCACAGTATGAAAGGGCAAAAAAATAGGTCACTGAAGGATGAACTCCCCAGGTAGGTAGGCGCACAAACTGCTACTGGATATCAGTGGAGAAATAACTCCAGAAAGAATGAAGAGGTGGAGTCAAAGCAAAAACAACATGCAGTGGTGAATGTGACTGGTGATGGAAACAAAGTCCAATGCTGTAAAGAGTAATATTACATAGGAACCTGGAATGTTAGGTCCAAGAATCAAAGCAAATTGTAAGTGGTCAAATAGGAGATAGCAAGAGTGAACATCAACATTTTAGGAATCAGCAAGCCAAATGGACTGGAATGGGTGAATTTAACTCAGATGACCATTATATCTACTGCTGTGGGCAGGAATCCCTTAGAAGAAATGGAGTAGCCATCATGGTCAACAGAAGAATCCAAAATGCAGTACTTGGATGCAATCTCAAAAATGACAGAATGATATCTGTTCATTTCCAAGGCAAACCATTCACTATCATGGTAAATCAAGTCTATGCCTTAACTACTAACGCTGAAGAAGCTGAAGTTGAAACGTTCTACGAAGACCTACATGACCTTCTAGAACTCGCAGCCAAAAAAGTTGTCCTTTTCATTACAGAGGACTGGAATACAAAAGTAGAAAGTCAAGAAATACTCGAGCAACAGGCAAATCTGGCCTTGGAGTACAGCATGAAGCAGAGCAAAGGCTAATAGAGCTTTACCAAGAAAACATACTGGTCATAGCAAACACTCTCTTCCAACAATACAAGAGACAACTCTACACATGGACATCACTAGATGGTGCATACTGAAATCAGATTGATTCTATTCTTTGCAGCCAAAGATGGAGAAGCTCTATACAGTCAGCAAAAACAAGACCAGGAGCTGACTGTGGCTCAGATCATGAACTCCTTATTGCAAAATTCAGTCTTAAATTGAAGAAAGTAGGGAAAACCACTAGACCATTCAGACATAATGAACCTAAGTCAAATTCCATTTGATTATAGAATGGAAGTGAGATTAGATTCAAGGGATTAGATCTAATAGACACAGTGCCTGAAGAACTATGGGCAGAGGTTCATGACATTGTACAGGAGGCAGGGATCAAGACCATCCTCAAGAAAAAGAAATGCAAAAAGCTAAAATGGTTGTCTGAGGAGGCCTTATATAGCTGTGAAAAGAAGAGAAGTGAAAAGCAAAGGAGAAAAGGAAAGATATACTCATTAGAATGCAGAGTTGGAAACAGCAAGGAGAGATAAGGAAGCCTTCCTCCATGATCAGTGCAAAAAATAGAGGAAAACAATAGAATGGGATAGACTAGAGATTGCCTCAAGAAAATAAGAGATACTAAGGGAAAATTTCATGCAAATATGGGCTCAATAAAGGACAGAAATGGTAGGGACCTAACAGAAGCAGAAGATATTGAGAAGAGGTGGCAAGAATACACAGAAGAACTATACAAAAAAGATCTTCATGACCCAAATAATCATGATGGTATGACCACTCACCTAGAGCCAGACATCCTGGAATGCAAAGTCAAGTGGGCCTTAGGAAGCATCACTACGAACAAAGCTAGTGGAGGTGATGGAATTTCAGTTGAGCTCTTTCAAATTCTAAAAGATTTAGCTGTTAAAGTGCTGCACTCCATATCCCAGCAAATTTGGAAAACTCAGCAGTGGCCACAGGAATGCAAAAGGTCAGTTTTCATTCCAATCCCAAAGAAAAGCAATGCCAAAGAATGTTCAAACTACCACACAATCGCACTCATCTCACACACTAGCAAATTAATGCTCATAATTCTCTAAGCCAGGCTTCAACAGTATGTGAACCATGAACTTCCAGATGTTCAAGGTGGATTTAGAGAAAGCAGAGGAACCAGAGATCAAATTGCCAACATCTGCTGGATCATGGAAAAAGCAAGAGAGTTCCAGGAAAACATCTATTTCTGCTTTATTGACTATGCCAAAGCCTTTGACTGGGTGGATCACAAGAAAATTTGGAAAATTTTGAAAGAGATGGGAATACCAGACCACCTGACCTGCCTCTTGAGAAACCTACATGCAAGTCAGGAAGCAACAGTTAGAACTGGACATGCAACAACAGACTAGATCCAAATAGGAAACAGAGTACGTCACGGCTGTATATTGTCACCCTACTTATGTAACTTATTATAGAGTACATCAAGAGAAATGCTGGGCTGGATGAAGCACAAGCTGAATCAAGATTGCTGGGAGAAATATAAATCGCCTCAGATATGCAGATGACACCCCCTTATGTCAGTAAGTGAGGAAGAACTAAAGAGCGTCTTGATGAAAGTGAAAGAGGAGAGTGAAAAAGTTGGCTTAAAATTCAACATTCAGAAAACTAAGATTATGGCATCTGGTCCCATCACTTCATGGCAAATAGATGGGGAGACAGTGACAGAGTTTGTCTATTGGGACTCCAAAATCACTGCAGATGGTGACTGCAGCCATGAAATCAAAAGATGCTTGCTCCTTGACGAAAAAAGCCATGACCAACCTACACATCATATTAAAAAGCAGAGACATTACTTTGCCAACAAAGATCTGTCTAGGCAAGGCTATTGTTTTTCCAGTAGTCATGTATGGATATGAGAGTCAGACTATAAAGAAAGCTGAGCCCCAACAAATTGATGTTTTTGAATTGTGGTGTTGAAGAAGACTCTTAAGAGTCCCTTGGACTGCAAGGAGATCCAACCAGTCCATCCTAAAGGAAATCAGTCCTGAATATTCACTGGAAGGACTGATGCTGAAGCTGAAACTCCAATACTTCAGCCACCTGATAAGAAGAACTGACTCATTTGAAAAGACCCTGATGCTGGGAAAGATGGAAGGTGGGAGGAGAAGGGGACAACAGAGAATGAGATGGTTGGATGGCATCTCTGTCTCAATGGACATGAGTTTGAGTAAACTCTGGGAGTTGGTGATGGACAGGGAGGCCTGGCATCCTGCAGTCCATGGGGTCGCAAAGAGTTGGACACCACTGAGTGATTTGACGGAGAAGGCAATGGCTCCCCACTCCAGTGCTCTTGCCTGGAAAATCCCATGGACCGAGGAGGCTGGTGGGCCGCAGTCCATGGGGTCGCTGGGAGTCGGACACGACTGAAGCGACTCAGCAGCAGCAGCAGAGCGATCTGAACAATAGCATTCCCAAAAACATATGATTAAATGGAACCTACCCAGGCTACTTGTTAACTGTTTTCTATGGGATACAATTTGGGAAGTGCTAAAGCAGATAAAATGAAGGGATGTAAATATTCTTCTACCATGCATGTTATTTTTTTTTTAATTTAAAGTAATATTTGGTGGTTGCATACAGAAGCGCAAAAATGTTCAAAATAAAAACACTCATTTCTCATTCCCAAACTACAAAGGACAATGTAGATTTTTTTGCAAAGTTTGCCATAAATGTGCTCATTGTTTCTCTGTATTTAAAATTATTTCCCTTTTACAATACAGAAGATAACACTATAAAATGGAAAGACAAACATCAGTATTGCCACATTAGAAATCCAAATGATAGTTGTATCACATCTGGACTCCCAAAAGAAGGAAGAAGAGGTAGTTATTGATTTTCTCAGATCACTCTTCTATGAAAGATATGCACTTTACACATAACAAATCTCGAAATCAAGATTAACTGATCTGCCCAACACCACACAGCAGTAGTAAGAGAACACGTTGTGTATGTTAAATTCTGAGCCAAGGGCTGAAATACTTCTTGGAATACTTACGACTGACCTATAAGGTTACTCTCATTACCTTTGTTTCAAAAGAACTGAAGCCCAGAGTGAAATCAAACCATTTTTCCCCTATTGAGTTGCCTTGTAACCCCTGTCAAAAATCAGCTGACCATAAATATAAGTGTATTTCCGGATGCACATATTTCACTTACGTGCATGTCTATCCTTAGGTCAGCATCATACACTCTTGATTACTGTGGTTTACTGTAAATTCAGGAATCAGCAGCACCAACCATCAGCACTGCTCTTTTTCATGGCTATTTTTGCTCTTCTGTGTTGCTTGCAATTTGCATGTCAATTTTTGGAAAAAGGAGGCTGCGATTTTGATTGAGATTGTTTTAATCTGTAGATCAATTTGGGATGTTGTTATCGTCAGAATGTTGTTATCCAATCTACCGACATGCANAAATCAAACCATTTTTCCCCTCTTGAGTTGCCTTGTAACCCCTGTCAAAAATCAGCTGACCATAAATATAAGTGTATTTCCGGATGCACATATTTCACTTACGTGCATGTCTATCCTTAGGTCAGCATCATACACTCTTGATTACTGTGGTTTACTGTAAATTCAGGAATCAGCAGCACCAACCGTCAGCACTGCTCTTTTTCATGGCTATTTTTGCTCTTCTGTGTTGCTTGCAATTTGCATGTCAATTTTTGGAAAAAGGAGGCTGCGATTTTGATTGAGATTGTTTTAATCTGTAGATCAATTTGGGATGTTGTTATCGTCAGAATGTTGTTATCCAATCTACCGACATGCATTATCTTTCCATTTATTTAGATTTTTGATTTCTTTCAACAATGATTTATAGTTCAGAGTATCCTAATCATGCATTTATTTTATTAAATGTATTCATAAATATTATATTCTTTTTGATGCTATTGTCAATGTAATAGTCTTTAATTTTCAGATTTTTCACTGCAAATATGTAAGATTCAACTGCTTCTGTATATTGCTCTTGTACCCTGTGACTCTGCTGAACTTCTTAGTTCTAAAAAGCTGTATTGTTAAGAACATATCATCTCCTAATAAAGATAGTTTTACTTCTTTCTTTTCAGTAAGATATCTTTTATTAATTTTACTACTAATTTGCATGATTTTTTTGAGTGTAACCTCCTGTTAAAGAGAAATGATGAGAATGGGTATCCTTGTCTTATACTTCTTCTTGGGGTGAAAACTCTCAGTCTTTTATGAAGTATGATGATAGCATGGGCTTCGGCTCAGTGGTGAAGAGTCCACCTGCCAGTGCAGAAGATGCAGGTTCAGTCCCTGGGTCAGAAAGAGCCCCTGGAGAAGGAGATGGCAATCCACTCCAGTACTCTTGTGGGAAATCCCATGGACAGGGAAGCCTGGCAAGCTGCAGTCCATGGGGTCGCCAAGGATCAGACACAACTTAGCGACTGAGCACACAACGCATCATGTTAGCTGTGCTTTTCATTGATTCCCTCTATCAATGTGAAGGAAGATAATAACGTCTATTCTTAGTTTTGGGGTATTTTGTCATAAAAGAATGTTTCATTTTTAAATTGAATTCTCTGCATCTATTGAGGTGATCATTTGACTTTTTTGGTCTTTTTGACAGATTTTCTATCTATTCAATAGATTTCTATCTACTCAATTGAAATTTCTACTGAATTTCAAACACTGAATTCTATTCAAATTACAATTGAAATTCTATTGAAATTTCTATTTCAATAGATNGGTCAGGAAGAGCCCCTGGAGAAGGAGATGGCAATCCACTCCAGTACTCTTGCGGGAAATCCCATGGACAGGGAAGCCTGGCAAGCTGCAGTCCATGGGGTCGCCAAGGATCAGACACAACTTAGCGACTGAGCACACAATGCATCATGTTAGCTGTGCTTTTCATTGATTCCCTCTATCAATGTGAAGGAAGATAACGTCTATTCTTAGTTTTGGGGTATTTTGTCATAAAAGAATGTTTCATTTTTAAATTGAATTCTCTGCATCTATTGAGGTGATCATTTGACTTTTTTGGTCTTTTTGACAGATTTTCTATCTATTCAATAGATTTCTATCTACTCAATTGAAATTTCTACTGAATTTCAAACACTGAATTCTATTCAAATTACAATTGAAATTCTATTGAAATTTCTATTTCAATAGATCTATGTTAACGTGAAATGTGAAATATTCTATGAATATGGAACATTACATTGAATGATTTTTGTATATTGAACTATTCCTATATTTCTAGGATAAACCCTACTGGGTCATTCATTGGTATGTAATCACATTTATATGTAACTAGTTTCAATTAGATATTATTCTGAGGATATTTGAATAGATATTCATAAGGGATATACATCTCTAGCTTTCATCATCTTGTGATGCCTTCCTCTGGTTTGGTATCAAGATAATATTGTCCTTACAGAATGAGTTTGGAAGTGTTCCCTTATCGTCAGTCTTCTGAAGAACTTATGAAAGAATGATGTTAATTCTTCCTTAAATCAAGATCAGGTAGAATATGCAGGGAAACCATTCAGATCTACACTTTCTCAATGGGAAAACTTTTGATTACTAATCAGATCTCTACAGGTGATAGGTCTATTCAGATTTCAATCCTTTTTGAAAAATCTTTTTGAGATAAACAATATAAAAAGTTTCATAATTTTTACTATGTACATTTTGTTAAGGTTGAACATATGCATATATCTGTGATATAACCATCACAAACAAGGTAATAAATGCATTCATCACATCCAAAATATATCTTGTGCCTCTTTGCCTGTTTTTGGTGGTGTAAGAACACTTAATGAGATTCACCCTCAAGTTTTTAAGTGCACAACATAGTATCATTAATTATAGGTTCCATGTTATACAGCAGATCTCTAAAATTTATTCATCTTATATAATTATAACTTTATACTTAGTGAAAAACATTTTCCTATTTCCTCTCCCATACCCTAAAATTCTGAAGATACTAAATTTAAAAAAATAAATCCATTTCAGAATCCAATCTACAAACATGCATTGTCTTTCCATCTGTTTAGATTTTTAATATCTTTCAACAATGATTTACAGTACAGAGTATACTAGTCATTTATTTTGCTAAGTTTATTCCTAATATTATGTTTTTTGATACTACTTCAAATGGAATATTCTTTAATTTTCAGATTATTCATTGCAAATACCTAAGATTCAGTTGTTTCTCTATATTTATCTTAATAGATGGTAAAATTTCAGAGCACCAGGAATAAAAGGAATTTCCCAAAGCATCCAGAAAGAAGAAAAACATTACAAAGAATAATTAATCAGAATGATATTAAAAGTTTTAATAAGCAAAATTGAAGAACAATGGAATAATTCCTTCATAATCCTGAGGAAAATGATTTTCAGTCCCACAGTAGAGTTTAATCAATGATAAAGAAGGTCTGGGATCTTGGGTAAAGGTAGTCTAATGCCAGAGGGAAGTGGAGCCCTTCAAGGAAAATCCTTATATGACAGATGTCCATCAGGATTACAGCTCTCCTAGGTCTACATAAAATGCTGTAATCCAGATGGACATTTGTCCTATAAATCATCAGACAGAACTGTTGAGAGTACAGGAACTTTTAATGATACACTCTAAAAATTAAACTGAGCCTGCAGCAGAAAAAAGTCAATTTTTGACTTCAAGGAAAAACAAAGAGTTAGATGAGAAATGACACTAGCCTAACAATGAAGAGAATTTACATGGTTAAAAGAATGAAAACTCTCACATATGTGTTTACCCAACTGAGACGCATTTACATAGGCAGGGTGAAGGTTCTGGACAGGGGCTGTGAGGTACCCACAATACTCAGCAACGACTATAAAAAGTCAATCATTTGTGTCTAAAATTAAATCAAAGAAGTAGAATAACCAGATTACTGATAAAGAGAGCTAAGTATCAGAAAATTACAGCTTAAAAAGGTGAAAGTTGTTACCTCTGGTCTGGAAACAGGATTGAGAAGACAGACATGATTTTTGTTATGTTTAAATGATTCACAAATAATATAAGGATAGGAAAAACAAGTTAAATGAACACAAAATGAAATTTAGGAAAGTACACACATTTTCAAAGTGCTGTTGCACTGTTTCCATTTATGGAGGCATAAGCTACTATGTCTAAGGCCAAACTTGTCTGTTACTCCAGGTATCTCTTAACTTCTTGCTTTCACATTCCAGTCCTCTATGATAAAAAGAACATCTTTTTTTTGGTGTTACTTCTAAAATGTCTTGTAGGTCCTCATAGATCCATTCAACTTCATCTTCTTCAGCATTAGTGGTTGGGGCATAGACTTGGATGATGTGTCTTAGACTTGTGGAAGTGTCTGGTGGAATAAGTAAAGTCCAGTGCCATAAAAACAATATTGAATAGGAATGTTGAGTGTTAGGTCAATGAATCCAGGTAAATTGGAAGTGGTCAAACAGGAGATGGCAAGAGTGAACATGGATATTTTAGGAATCAGTGAACTAATGGACCAGAATGGGTGAATTTAAATCAGACGACCATTATATCTTCTATTGTGGGCAAGAATCCCTTAGAAGAAATGGAGTAGCCCTTATAGTCAACCAAAGAGTCCAAAATGCTGTACTTGGGTAGAATCTCAAAAATGACAGAATGATCTCTATTCATTTCCATCACAAACCATTCAATATCACAGTAATCCAAGTCTATCTCCCAACCAATTAATGGTGAAGAAGATAAAGTTGAACGGATTTATGAGGACATACAAGACCTCTTAGAATTAACACCAAAAAAGATGTTCTTTTCATCACAGAGAACTGGAATGCAAAAGTAAGAAGTAAAAGACAAGGTTGGCCTTGGAGTACAAAATGAAGCAGGGCAAAGGTTAACAGAGTTTTGTTAGGAGAATGCACTGGCCATAGCAAATACCCTCTTTCAACAATATAAGAGATGACTCTACACATGGACATCACAAAATGCTGAATACCAGAATCAGATTGATTATATTCTTTGCCTCTTGATGAAAGTGAAAGAGGTGTATGAAAAAGTTGGCTTAAAACTCAACAGTCAGAAAACTAAGATCATGGCATCTGGTCCCATCATTTCATGGCAAAAGAATGGGGAAACAGTGGAAACAGTGACAGACTTTATTTTGGGGGACTCCCAAATCACTGCACATAGTGACTGCAGCCATGAAATTAAAAGACACTTACTCCTTGGAAGGAAAGTTACAACCAACATAGCCAGCATATTAAAAAGCAGAGATATGACTTTGTCAACAAAGGTCCATCTAGTCAAGGCTATGGTTTTTGCAGGAGTCATATATGGATGTGAGTTGGACTATAAGGAAAGCTGAGTGTAGAAGAACTGATGCTGAAGATGGTGGAGGAATAGGCCAGGGAGACCACTTTCTCCCTCACAAATTCATCAAAAGAACATTTGAACACAGTAAATTCCACAAAACAACTTCTGGCAGAGGACATCAGGCACCCGGAAAAGCAGCCCATTGTTTTCAAAAGGAGGTAGGAAAAGATATAAAAGACAAAAAGAGAGGCAAAAGAGACAGGGACAGGGCTCCGTCCTAGGAAGGGAGTCTTACAAAACAGAGAAGTTTCCAAACACCAGGAAACACTCTCACTGCTGAGTCTGTGGCAACCCTTGGAACCACAGAGAGCAACATAACTGGGAGGAAAAAGAAATAAATAATTAAAACCCACAGATCACATGCCCAACAGTAACTCCCCCAGAGGAGAAGCACCACAGACGCCTGCATCCACCACTAGCAAGTGGGGGTGGGCAGGGAAGCGTGGGCTGCATTGCTTAGAGTAAGGACCGGGTCTGAATGCCCTGAGGGCAATCTGAGGGAACTAACCTGGGCTAGCAAACCAGACTGTGGGATAGCTACCACGTGCAAAGCTCTAACCCAAGACACTGCCAGGCCTGCTCACAGAACAAAGGGCTGATTGCTGCTGCTGCTGTTAAGTCGCTTCAGTTGTGTCTGACTCTGTGCTACCCCATAGATGGCAGCCCACCAGGCTTCCCCATCCCTGGGATTCTCCAGGCAAGAACACTGAAGTGGGTTGCCATTTCCTTCTCCAATGCATGAAAGTAAAAAGTGAAAGTGAAGTCACTCGTGTCTGACTCTAAGCAACCCCATGGATTGCAGCCTACCAGGCTCCTCCGTCCATGGATTTTCCAGGCAAGAGTACTGGAGTGGGGTGCCACTGCCTTCTCCAAAAGGACTGACTAGAGTTATGCAAAAAGCCCTAACTTAAGACACCCGCTCACAGAACAAAGGACTGAGTAAAGCTAGCCGGCTGAGACCATCCCCCTCCGGTGACAGGGAACCAGAACCACAAGAGGGCAACTGCAGACCCAGAGAGGCGTTATCTACTGAACTGCAAGCAGGCTTCTATGCTAACTAAGACTTCTTGGGGCTCTGGATGATTAACATCTGCCTGAGAAGGTGCGCCAATTGTACTCCCAGACGAGGGTGGTGATAAGTTGCAGTGACCACGCTCACCAAACACCTGGTCACCTGATCTGCTCAGACCTGGGAAAGGCACAAAACACAGGCCCAACTGAGTCTGTGCCTCTGAGGACTACCCAAGTGCCTGAACCTGAGCTGCTTGGACCTGAAAGGTACATGCAGCCCAGGGCTGGCCTTGGATGGCTCCCAGCAGAGCAGCCTGGAGCCTGAGCAGTGTGAGCAGGGAGGGCACACATGCTGTGAGCAGGGGCAGGCCCAGTGTGGCTGAGACACTGCGAGCACACACCAGTGTTATTTGTTTGCAGTGTCCCTCCCTCCCTACAGCACGACTGAACAAGTAAGCCTAAAAACCTGTCCACCACTGCCTCCTTGCATCAGGGCAGAAATCAGACACTGAAGACACCAGCAAACAGAAGAAGCTAAAACAGAGGGAACTGCCTTGGAAGTGACAGATGCAATAGATTAAAACCCTGTTGTTAGTACTGACTACACAGGAAGGGGCCTATAGATTTTGAGAAATATAAGCCGGATCAAGGAACTATCCGAAAATCAACTGACCCCACAGTGCCAACAACAACACCAGAGGAAGTCCTACATATATTTTTACTATCATTCTTTTTTTTTTTTAATTTTTAAGTCCTCTATTGCTCCTTTAATTTTCATTTTCTTTTTATTTACTTTTATTTTTTTGTTTAAAATATTGTATCAGTTTTTAACCTACTATTACTTTGCAAAAAAAATAGATCCTATTTTTTAAAGCAAACTTAATATATATATTTATAATTTTGTGACTTTTTTCTTTAATATTGTATTTTTGAAAACCCAACTTCTACTCTAGATTTTTAATCTTTGCTTTTTGGTATTTGTAAAAAGTACAGCTTTGAAAAGTATTTGAAAAGTACAACTTTCCAAAACTGAACCAGGAAGAAATAGAAAATCTTAACAGACCCATCACAAGCACGGAAATTGAAACTGTAATCAGAAATCTTCCAACAAACAAAAGCCCAGGTCCAGACAGCTTCACAGCTGAATTCTACTAAAAGTTTAAAGAAGAGCTAATACCTATGCTACTCAAACTCTTCCATAGAATTCCAGAGGAACATAAACTTCCAAACTCATTCTATGAGGCCACCATCACCCTAATACTAAAACCTGACAAAGATGCCACCAAAAAAGAAAACTACAGGCTAATGTCACTGATGAACATAGATGCAAAAATCCTTAACAAAATCCCAGCAATCAGAATCCAACAACACATTAAAAAGA
>SJYB01006882.1:0-21739 GCA_006408585.1 Antidorcas marsupialis
GGCGGCCTGGTGCTCAGGGAAGGGTTTGGCCTCGGAGGAGCTGGGCCGCTCACCCGATCTGGAAAGTGTGATCCACTGTGATGCTCAGATGAAAGCAGAGGCGGGGTCCCCAAGGGGTCATCCAGGTGATCTGTTCACAGTGGAGGCGTCTGAGATACGGGTAGGTACAAGCATGTGGCAAAGCTCTCGGCAGATGCTTAATGCCACCCCCACCCCAGCCAGGCCACACCACACGCAGGGCGCCGTGGCACAACCAGGGGACGGCCGGGCCTCTGTGGCCCCCGGGACGACGGTGGAGAGGGCGACAAGTGGGTCCGGGCACAGGGACAGAGGAGCAGGATGCGGGCGGCGGGGCCTGCAGCCGGTGAGAAGCCATGCCCCTGCCCGCCACACAGACGGCTCTGCGCGGGTCCGCCCATTGCAGGCTTATAGGTTATTTTCATCCTAATGTGCAATCTATCTTTCCTCTTTCCAAGCCTGCAGGCGTATTTCACTCCTGCCCCTGAGAGTCCCTTTCCACGTACAGCTGCCTTGAGCAGAAGTCACACCAGGGCTGGCCCCAAGGAGGGATCTTCAAGGCGGAAGGCCTTCCACGCGGGGGCTGCCGGCCTCTGCTTCCAATCCAGACAGGGCACCCTCCTCCTGAGAGTCCAGCCAGAACCTGTGTGGTCTGCACACTGCTGGTGGGGAGTCCTACCCCCCGCGCCCCTTCCCCAAGCACAACCTCTGACCCGGGTGTCAGGGAGCGCAAGTCTCCTCCTCGGCCTTAATGTCCCATCTCACCCCCTGCACCCCCGGGAAAGTTATCCCAACTCCACAGACAAGGGCCCCACACGAAGGAGGGACACTGAGATGAGGTTTGTGGAGGAGACACGGAAGGAAGGGACTGAGCCCCGTCTGGCCACCCGCTGGCTCCTCCTTGCGGTTCTGGGAGAAGAGGGTTCTGGACTCAGGCCACCCACACCCCAACCGGAGTGCCTGGCGAGCGTCAGGACCACACGGAGTGGGGCAGCGGAGACAGTGTTACGGAAACGGCCCGACGCAGGGCGTGAGGCCGCGGTGACAGCTCCTAGAGCCCCGCCCGGCATACAGCAGGCACTTAGCAAGGATCCATGAGGGGCAGACGGATGAACGGAGGAGCGGAGCAGGAGCCGGGGGGCAGAAGCTGCCCAAGGCCCACCTGGAGCCTTAGGCATCTGGAGTGGGAGCCGGTGGCCGGCGGCTGGAGAGTTTCCTAAAGACCCATCCCCGCTCCACCAGGCCACAGGCTCGAGGGTTCTTGTCAGCCTCCGAGCGCCAAGACCAAGGGAGAGGGGCACTTTGAAACTAGGAAAACAGCCCCTCTGTCCGGAGGCCACGTGGTCTGTTCCCTGAGTGGGGTTTGCACGGTCATCCTTTAGCCCAGCTGACGCAGAGAAGACGAAGAGCTGGGAGGCTCTGAATGGTTAAGCTTCATGGTCCACACATGTTCACGTGTTAACTCACGTGATCCTCACAACAGCCCTGCTTTTATTCACATCATACATTGAGAAGCCCAGGCCCTTACAGCCCCACAAGACCGTGGTCAGTGTGCTGATCGCTGGGAATTAGACCCAGGCAGTGTGGCTCCATGGGGCTCACTCTTGATCTCCACGCTAGAGTCATCCTTCTCCCAGAACACTGGGTTATAGCTATCCACTCAGTGGCCACCTGTCCACCCATCCATCCATTTGTCCATCTGTCTATCCATCCTTGCAACCACCCATCCATTAATCCATCCAAACATTAATCCATCTGTCCATCTGTTTGCCTGTTGTTCACCCATCCGTTCTCCCATCCAATTATCCATTCTTCCCACCGTCCATCCATCCAACTGTCCACTCACCTGTCCCTTTATCCTTCATCCGTCGGTTACCCCATCTGTCTGCAGTCCATCCACCTATCCACCCACCTGCTCATTATCCGTCTGTTAATCCATCTGTCCATCTACTTGCCTGTCCATCCATTCATCTGTGTATCTATTACCAGAAGGTCGCATGGGTTACTGGCGAGCCGGCAGTCCAAACAAGTTGACAAAGGGAAGGACAGGAGATGACATGCACTGCTGCCTGCCTTATCACACGTGTCAGTCTGTGCACACGGAGAGAACGTGGAGCAGAAGTCTGATGAGATGAAGCCCAGTGAGAGTCCTTCTGCGGCCCCAGAGGAAGCTTCCCCAGGGGTCTTCCCCATTGACCCCACTCAGGGCCCATCCCAACCTCATTCTCCTGTTAGCTCCACACTTAACACCATCCTTACACTCCCCATGAAAGCCTTTCTCCTTTCTCCATAAACTCCCCCTTAGTTCTGGACAACATTGCATTTTTGCTAAGGCTGAAACTCCAATACTTTGGCCACCTCATGCGAAGAGTTAACTCATTGGAAAAGACTCTGATGCTAGGAAGGATTGGAGGCAGGAGGAGAAGGGGACGACAGAGGATGAGATGGCTGGATGGCATCACTGACTCGATGGAGGTGAGTCTGAGTGAACTCCGGGAGTTGGTGATGGACAGGGAGGCCTGGCGTGCTGTGATTCATGGGGTCACAAAGAGTCTCGGACACGACTGAGCGACTGAACTGAACTGAGCTGAAACTTCACTGATGGAAGGATACTAATTGGGTTTTTGTGATCAATTACCAGGGCCAGGGTGACCAGAGGGCTTGATTGCCTCTGTGGCTGAAGCCACAGCTGAGCGCATCTCTCCCTCAGCCCTGGCTCGGTGACAATGAGACTTGCATTCCCAGGCCGGTCTCTGTTGTAAATACAACAATGAACCATGAGCTCCTTCTCAGTCTTGTTACCAGCAGCGTGAATTCACATGTCAGCACGCGACTGTTGCCCGGAGACAGCGTGATGCAGTCCACCATGGAGGCTCTGTGCTTCGGGAGATAACGTGCATGGTTGCCAGGGGTTTCAGCACCGCCAACAAGCAGTCTTAGAGTTCTGCAAAGCTACGCTTGCCTTTCACTTCTTTGTGCCAGGCTTGATCTATCTTAAGATTCTTCTGTCAGGTTGCTGCCCAGCGGACAACCCGAAGGCCAGCAATGAGAATGAGAGAGATAAAAAGTAATCTTGCTTTTCCTTCTGATTTTGTGTTTATATTTATTCATTGATTTGGCTGCACCGGATCTTAGCTGTGGAACATGGGGTCTCTAGCTGTGGCCTGTGAGATCTAGTTTCCTGGCGAGGGACTGAACCAGGCCCCCTGTATCCAGAGCCTGGAGTCTTCGCCGCTGAACCACCGGGGAAGTCCCTTCCTCCTGATTTTAAAACAAGGTCACTACCTATGTCATCCATGTTTTATATTACCTATCTCAAGATCCTCATCTCCTGTTAAGTGAATGCTTGGCCAGCTAAGCTCTTCTGGACACCACATCAAGGGCTAATTCTGCTCGGGTGCGGAGGGGGTGGCTGGCGCTGCTCGCTGACATGAACAGGGTCTTCCTCTTCCCCAGGGCATGGGGGGCTGGCCATGTGACGAGGTATGGAGGTCCCACATGCCATGTGGCATGGCCCCCCAAAAGAGAAAAGATTAGGGCATTCGAGCCTACCTTACGGCTCCAGCCCTGTAAGGCTGGTGGTGGATGCCGGGGTGTCCCCAGGCCCGGAAGGGCGGCCTTCCTGGAAGAGGCAGCAGACAGCTCTGTGTGAAAGGTGGAGAGGCGGCCGGCTTGGCCTCCACCGGAGGAGGGGGAAGGCCAGGGCGCTGCAGCTTCCGTGCTGCTCCCAGCCATGGCGGGCCTGATCCTCGGCCTTTCCTCACTCAGCTGCGGGGAGCCGAGCAGAGTGCGTGGCTGGCGAAGGAGGTTCTAAGATGACAGGCTTTGGATCCTGGCAGAACTCCTGGGAGGCTTCGTGCTCCATCCCAGAAGATTCCTAATTCTACGCGAGTTACTCCAAACGCAGGCATCTTCAAAGATATTCGCTGGTCCACGACGTTTGAATTAATCGGTCTCGTGGAGAAGAATCTCACCCTCCAGGCTCCAAATCACGAGGCAGCACCCCGGGGCCAAAACAAGACCGTGAACTCGCTTGGCCTCAGTCAAGAGGAAGAGCACAGTCAGACTGGATGAAGCTTTCCACGGGCATCCTCGCCGCAGCAAGGCTGGTCCCTGCGGGTGAGTCTGGCTCCAGGGGAGGCAGCGCTCAGCGGGCGGGGTCTCCTGATCTCTGGCGCTTGGCCGGCTCTGCTCCTGAGTCCAGGCGTGGGGAACAGGGTTGGTGGCGGGGGTCCCATCGTCCTCCAGTCAGAGACTGAGATACCAGGATGCTCTAAGCCCCCACCTGACCGGGCCAGTGAGAGACAGGACACAGCCCTCAGTGGGGGAGAGGCACCGGTCAAGTCTCCTGGTCCACCTCCCCAAATCCGGCTCCAACGTGGACTCTAGGTTTGTTCATTCACCATGCACCCCCCCGCCCCCGCCACTGCACCCTCCAGGGATGCCCAGGAGTCACCTGCTCTGCAGGGGATACCTCACGCACTTAGCCCAACTGTTTCTGCTGACCTGGCTTCGTCAGCCTGACATCCACAACCTCAGATTTCAGCTCGTTTTGAGCACGCTTTCCCCAGTGACCAGGCCGTGAGCTGAACTCCACTGTCACCCGTGTGCAGATTCTGGGAATGCACGCTTGCCTTCCCACATGGGTGGACACCCCGTGGTTCCTGCCAGGCCTGGGAGAGGCGGGTGGGGTGGCCCTTCTAGTCTGCTGGGCTCGCTCTTTTTGGCTGGGCTAACCTGCCTGAACAAGCTGCTTTATGCCGGGAGCACAGGCGCATAAACTGGAAGGACACAGTGTCCCCGACGTGTTGCGGTGTTTATGTGTGAAGTGCCCTGAGGCATCCAGCAGGCATCTGGCTTGTGCTGATTACTGATACCTGCTGGCTGGGTGACCGCCATGCTCCCCACAGGCGCTCACGATGACCATGCTCCCCGGCTCTCAGCCTGCAGGGCTGCAACCGCCCCAGATGCCCTAGAAGCTGGCAGTTTATGTATCGGAAGGGTGGCTGGGAGCTAAAGATGGCTCAGGCCATCCCGCCACTGGGGTCTCCCGTCTGGAATGGGGGTACGCTTGGCCCTGTGGGAAGGGGTGCACAGCAGGGCCAGCCTGGAGGGCCGGGCCCGCCCCCTAGAGCAGGTCTGACGGGGCTGCTTAGTCACCAGCAAGTCACCCGGGACTCGGGGTCTCCGTGCTCACAGACCCCCCGGCACGAGTCCTTGGTCCAGTCACCATGGGGCACCATCCCTGAAGCTAGAAGGACCCTGAGAGCTTGGCCAGCACGTGTCAGCCACACTGGGCTCCTGGGCTTTCCCTGGGGCAGTCTCTGGTGGCCGCCCTGAAAGGCCTCCCCAGCATTGCACGAACCGCGCGGGGCGGCGATGAGGGTTAGAGGGAGCCGTCCGGGAGCACTCCTGCGGCCCCCTCTGCCCCAAGCACCGCGGGCATGCTGCCGGCATCACTTGGCGCCTCCATCCCCGACTCCAGCCTCGGAAGGTCTCCTCGGTGGCCGCTTACTTCCTCCTCAGTTCATTAAAATGATTGAAAAACGCACACGCTGCTTTTCCAGAGTCTCTCTTTCCTTCTTCAGGTTATGAGTGTGTAGCTAGAACTTGGGTGGACCTGAGAGTCCTCGGGAGATGGTGCTGGTCTCGTCCCCCGTGAACGTCGTCTTTCTCAGGAAATGGCCTCTCTCCCTCCCCAGTCCTCCTCTACGATCGTCAGAATAATTTGCAGAGAGTCTGTTCAGTACTGTGCGGGGACCAAGTTTCAGCTGAATAAACAGGCCGCCTGACGAAGTGGAGTCTCAAGAAATACCCAGTTAGGCTCCCTTCTAACAGCTGTAACATAGGGAGTGTGTCTGACGTGGCTCTCCCACATGGCACGTCCCTAAACACGCACGCCTCCATTTCAGCGAAAGATTTTGCCTTAATACAGCTAGTCCCACTGTTCAGCCTGCAAACCGTGCACGGCTCGGTGTCCCCTGTCCGCTGGAGGCAGCCAGGACCCCAGAAGCAGGCCTCCTGACCCAGGTCCCACACGGGCAGGGCTCCAAGGATGAGCTCGCCTGACGGGAAGGACGCGGCGTCCTCCCAGGAAGGACCCGCCCGAGCAGGTTTCCGCCCTTCCCTGCCCGCCCAGCCCAGAGAGGCACCCCGCCGCTGCAGGCCAGGCCCCCGGCCCGGGAGGGTGGCCAGCACACGCTCTGGGCCGAGGCTCCAGCGACCCCAGCCCCCGGCCCGCTCACAGGGCCAGCCAGTACCCTCGCCAGGCCCTCAGATCCCGCCACCAGGGGAGCGCAGATGGCACACTCGCCTCCAGGCCAGAGCAGCCCGACCAGGCGACTTCTGCCCCAAATCGCCCGGGGAGCCTCTTTGGGCATTTGCATCCGGCGCCCCTCACAGGCATGGAGGTGGCCCCAGAGCATGGCAGTGCCTTCAGAAAAGATGGAGACCCACCGGGTGAGCCGTCACAAACCATCGCTCCCGGGCCCGACCGCAGAGACGCTCCGGGCAGCGAGGAAGCCTCGAACAGGGGGCTGAGAGCAAAGCAGTTTAATACAGAACCCAGCATATGCTTTAAAGGGACCAGAGAGCTTCCTCTCCCTCCTCTAAACTGTACCATTATCTCGTGAACACACCTCTGTACAACCATCTACCAAGGTGTGTGAATTGTGGCCCGAATCGTTTATCCAACCTGAAAGTGAAGCGGCTCAGTCGTGTCCGACTCTGCGACCCCGTGGACTGTAGCCCACCAGGCTCCTCGGTCCATGGGATTCTCCAGGCAAGAATACTGGAGTGGGGTGCCATTACCCAACCTAATACTTTCCAAATCGCCAACAGAGAGCTGAGAACGTCGGTGTGATGCTTACTTGACGAAGCGTTCCCACAGGATGCCCTTGACCGAGCCACGATCCGCATGGGGCCCCCGGATCCTTCCAGCTTCCCCGCCAAGTACACACGTTAGGCAATGCTACTGCTGTGACACCGGCGACTCGGCTCAGGGGCAGAAACCGCGTGATCACCCGTGACGCTGACGCCCGTCACGTGCAAATATTCCTTCTGTCCCCAAGACTGCTGTCGGGCGTTTTTGCAAATTCAACATCTCAGCTATTAAACTGAATCTTGATAATTGGTTCTTGGGCTGTCATATTTAATAGCCGGCTGAATTTTCATTCTCCATGGAACTTCACACGTGTCATTTGACCTAGTTTCAGAATGCCGAATTTAAGAGCCTTAACACTTCATTTTATCTTTTCCCTTTTTTCATTAAACCACAGGTGCCTTTTCACGCGATTTTTAGGCAAGCTGCTAGCTCTTCCACGTGGACCAGCCGCTGTGCGTTTTCATTTGAAATTCCGTCTATTTCCTCTCTTGAGCATAATCTCCTCCTTTTCCTTCATGACGTCATTTATTTCTTTTATGTGCTCATCCACTCAGGAAATATTTATGGAGCACCCACCAGGGTGACCCAGACTTTAAGCGCGTGGGATATATCAGTGATCAAAACCAACATTAACAGGAACAGAAATCTCTGCCCTGAAGGGCTTACGATGCAGAGGAGTGCGTGCCTGCTCAGTCGTGTCGGCTCGTTCCCTCTTTGTGACCTCAGGGACTGTATCCGCCAGGCTCCTCTGTCCACGGGATTCCCCAGGCAAGAACACTGGGGTGGGCGGCCCTGCCCTCCTCCAGGGGACCTTCCCGACCCCGGGATCGAACCCACATCTCCTGTATTCCAGGCGGATTCTTTACTGCTGAGCCGCCAGGGACACGCACAGTGTAAAGAAAAGAAGCAAAAAACCAAGCAAAACAGGAAGGAAAACATGTGTCTAAAGGCGATAAGAGCTGTGAGGCGGGAAATCAGAGCTCAGAAGGGACTTCAGGCGTTCTGGAGACAGTGGGGCTGCTTTGAAGTTTTAAACTGAATCTTCAGGGCGGGTCCCACCTACAAGAGTACATGTCTGAAATCTTTCTTCGTCCCTGCATAACTGAAACGTCTTTCTCGCAATGCTAGAGAAAGTACTGACAGCGTTGTGGGTGGGCAGTGTTAATCAAAGCCCATAGGAAAATGTTTACCCTCTTTCAGATGACAGATTTTGTTAGAGAGGCTGGATTACCTTGACACGAATGCTACGGTGCCTGTAGCCACACAGGAGATAGGCTAAGACCCAGATCTTCCGATTCCCTTCATTTTTATTCCTGCTTCTTTAGACAGAGTATTTCATCACTCTGCTCTTTCCTTGGTGGATGAAACAAACATGAAGCTTTTTGAGAAAAGCTGTAACGTGACAATTTACATATTTTATTATATCATTTGGATATAATCGAATGTGGTTGCTTCAGATGATCTAAACTAAAACACCTGGAGATTTTTATAAAAATTAGCAGAAGTGACACATTTTCTCTCCAATTAATTGCAATTAAGCTACAGCTGCAGTGTAATTGTGACACATGGACACCGATCATACGTTTCCAATTTATTCTCTGTGGGAAGGGTTTCCTAAATTATTTTTTCAAGCTCTAAGAATAATGATTGATGGGTAGCTACATCTACCCCTTCCAGAACCACGAAATCAACCAAACCATTAAACCATTTCCAGAGCCCTGCGTTTTGCACTTCAAATATAGTACCACAATATTCTTAAGTGAAAGAGATGAAGTATGACAGAGGGACAGAGATTTTGCTGGCTTGGCTTCTAATTTTTTCTAAAAGTCGCTTCCACGTTTCAGTAGATTCACATTTTCAGTCACGAGGGTCAAAAACCCAGATGCCAACGACTCAGCTACGCCCACGCTATTTTTCAAAGTTCTAGTAAACATGTCGCGTCTGAAATGCCTGACTGATTTCAGCCAGAGTAGGAGGTGTGAGAGATTATGACAGCACTTTCTCCACATTCTTTATTTGATTATTAACACCCTTTAATACAAATGTGTGTGCTTTTATTATTTTAAATATGTATTATATGAAACTGAATTATGATGTCCTTTACCATTTTTCCTCATTAATTATCACAAATATTCTTTATATAAACTATGCCTTTAGCAGAACAAGATTATCCTCTTGCTAAAATAGCTGGGTGATTAGCATTTTCATTTGTAACAAATGTTGGCACCGTTTGCGCCCATTCTTAGGTCAATGCTGATGGTTTTGTTGAAATAATCAACCTGCATTTAATTCCAGGAATAAAGCTTTCCTAATTCATTCTTGCATATGTCAAATCCTGCTCCAAGCCAGCCTGGTTCGATGTGGCATCCGAAGATGCTCCAGGTGGCAGATCTGAAAACAGCATCTCTTCCTTGCTCTTTGAAAGACTCAGAGGAGCATGCTCATGAGGTTGGAAGCGAGCGTTGGCACAGCCACCCAGAGCAGTGCCGACAATCTTTTATTCTGAATCTGCGGTTACTATTTACATAAGAAATTCAGTGCACCCCTGCAGGGAAGCCTAAAGCTTTTCAGAAAACAGTGAAACAGAAAGTGAGTTTATCCATAGAGGTCGAAACGTCTGTAACGAGCTTCTCAGGCAGCGAAGAGTCTCCGTCAGAATTCACACCTCTGCGGTGTCACACAGCACTCCCTGTGTCTCAGCCCCCGGCCCGGGGAGGCCGCCTGGTGCCTCGCCCTCAGCTCCTTCCTGAAGGCCTGTGGCTGCAGGGCCGGGTCCGGGTGCTCGGGCGGCAGATTTACTGAGTCACGCAGGGCGGGCCTCTAGACATGCAGGTGGCTTTTTCACCCACCAGCAGAGCGAGGAGCTGGCTACAGTCCTCTGTCCTCACCCGCCCCGAGCTCTAGCCCAGGGGCTGGCGTGGCCTGCGTGCTCTGTGGTCATCGGGGAGTTAGCCTGAGATGGACCTGGTTTCCATCACACCGCTTTGAGCACTCGGCCAGGCTGTGCGTCTTGTCCTGGGGAAGGGCCTGAGGTCATTTTTGTCACCCCAGGAGCACTAGATCAACATGGTCAGGAAATGGACCAGTGAAAACTCTCAGGCCGTTTACCCGGCTGCCTTCCTTGGATGCTCTGAGGGTGCGGTGAGAGGATGGATCCAGAGAGTCTGCTTGACCGTCAGCCCCGAGGAGCCGCCAGCCCCAGTCGCTCTGGCGATGTTGTGCCTGCCCCACGCTCGAAAGCTCATCCTCGGCAGCGCTCCCTCCACGTTTGGGTCTACCTGTCCTGCTGTGAGCCTTCTTCTGGCCACATTTTGCCCTCCAGGCACCTCCTATCTGCACACTGGAGGCTCGATTGCAAACTCGGTGATTCATTCCTTTCATTTGCCCACTAAAGGCCTGACTTCAGTCAACTCTCTGCTAACTGGGGTCTGACAATTCACCTCAAGTATTTGCTTTTAATAAAGATTCTGTTTCTCGTGCGCCTTGCACATGGACACATTTCCAGCATCCTAAGAGAAGAAGGCAGGCGGAGAGTAACAGTGAAGCCGTGACAGTCACGGATGTGAGCCGCAGACGAACCTTGCCGTGGGGCGATGGCCCCACCGTGACTACTCAGGGTTGGAATTTCTTGCTGTCTCTCGACTGTCTAAATATTTAGATGCGTAGGACCCACACTATACACATATTTCTTTCCCCAATTACTTAGTTCTCAGCTTGGCCCACGAATAGAGAATGAGATCGTTTTGTTTGCAGTGGAATGAGAAAGTCTTTTTTGAGAAACCCAGAGAATAGATTTTCTAAACTGGGCAGGATTCTTTACAGAAGTGGGAGACTTGCTATAACTATTCTTTGAAGGCGAGTGGGGAGCAAGGGTTTTATCAGCCTTAGAGAAGTTCTCGGGCGTTGATACTGGGGTTGGCATCAGACCGGCAGTCACCGTGACCTCCAGGGTAGCATCCTCCACCCACAGCATCCGCTGACCCTGGGGACCACCACTTGGGAGCCCCGATGCTCCTGCAGGTCACTGCTTTCGACACGTGCACCTCCCGTGCACCCCCAGGCTCTAGCGGCTCCACCGGCTCCAGGGGTCTCCAGGTCTGGAGCTGAGGACCCCAGCCGAGGAGGATGAACAGGAGGCTGAGGGACTGACTAGACACCGCGTCTCCCTGAGGCCGTAGAGTGAAGGGCAGTCAGGGGCCAGTCCTGGGGGCCCAGGGAAGGGAGGGCATCTCCGGGGAGATGCAAACGAGAAAATTCAGATAGAGAACGCGAGAGCGTCCACTCAAACACATGCAGGTGAGCAGGTCACCAGCCGTGGTCCTAGCGAAGGCGTACCGGCCTGTGCGGCTTCTCCTCAGTCACACGGCCCACAGAGCACACCTGCCTGGTGGGCGGACACACGCCCTAACGGGGGGCGAAGCGTGCGCAGGTCAGTTCGGCCACGCAGGAGCGGGACCGGTCCGCCGTCCTGTTCAGAACAGCATCTCTCAGCTCCCTGGCCCCACGGCCCTGCTTCTGAATAGGCAGCAGGGCCGGTCACCCTCGCGGGGCCGCATTCACGTCCCAGGGGCCTCTCTCCCCCGGCCCCTGAGCCCCAGACGAGGAGGGACCACGCTCAGGGCCCGCTCTCGGCCCGTCGCCCCCAGCTGGCAGGCGGGCAGGCCCTCACAGCGTCGGCACCGACCCGGCCCCCAGGTTGGTGCTCAGCCCCTGGGAAGCTCCGTCCTCCCCGGGAAAACGCCACCACCTCCGCTGGCGTTGGGGGCCCCCAGCCACTGCGGGGCCCCTGCTCTGCTTCCAGCTCCTCTCCGCCAGCAGCCCAGGTAGCAGCTCACGGCCCGAGCCCCTCTCCCGCCTCCCATCCTTGAGCTCCTCCCTGCAGAGTCCCCGCCAGCCTCGCCCCCTGACGCCCCTCAGCCAGGCCTCTCCCACGCTCAGGAAGGTTCCGCCGGGTGACCGCTGACCTCGCGGGGCTCCCCCGCCTGCAGGTGCTGCCTCCACCCAGCACGCCAGCCACGCCCGCCTCCCGCCGCCTCCTGGCCCCGGTCCCACGGGCTCCGGCCGCCACCACGTCCTGGCCTCTCCCCACTGCCCAGCAGGGACCACCGGGCTCCGTGACGAGCGTGGCCCGCCACCTCCCCACGCGGCGGCCCAGGGGTGTGCCTGGGTCCCCACTGCACAGACTGCGAACCGGTCTCGGGGTGGCCGCATGGCCTGCTGGGATCACACCCCAGAGGAAGAGCACGGCAGGGCCCCCGGCCGGCCTGGCCCCTGGGAAGCCACAGGCCCCCTCCCGCAGCCGCCCAGCCTCTCTCCTCCAACTCCTGGACCAGATGTGAGAGGCCCCCACGTGCAGGAAACACTCTAGATACCGCAGCAAGAGCTCGGCCTGAGCGCGCCTGCCTTGAGCAGCAGCAGGAAGGTGTGAGTGACAGAGCGGCTGTTGGTGCTCAGCAGCGCACGAGTGGACGCGACCGAGCTGCGATAGGAGGAAGCAAAGATTCACCTGGGGCTAAACGGCCCGGACAGGGCGTCGTGGGGCGGGTGATGGTGTGTCCCTGTGGTCTGGACCAGCCGGCTTCCGGAGGGGCGCATCCTCACGGGCGCCTGCAGCTCCCAGGCCCCCTCACTTTGCGCGCGTCTGCTTCTTGGCGGGGTTGCTGCAGGCCGTCCCCTAAGACTTAGTCGCGCCTCCCCAGCGAGGCGTGAGGGATCGTCCTACGGATGCAAACACGCTCGAGTGTTGAAACACGCGCGTCCTCCTCCTCATCCAGGTGGCAGAGTCTGCGAGCGGGCCTTCCACGTGCTGCTTATCTCTTGCAGATCCACGTGACCCCGGGGGGCTGGCCAGTCACCTGTCTCGCCGCTCACAGGCCTGCTTCCACGGTCCACCCATCTCGGCATCCTGAGAGGCAAAGAGAAGGGCCCGCGTGAGTAGCCCCGAGTCGTCACGGAGGAAAGTGTTGGAAACAGAGGTGCTGGGTCTCAGTCTGAGCAGCTGCGGGGCCAGCAATTACTCTGCTTCAAGAGACTGGCTTCCACTTCTGCCCACAGCTGAGTGTCAGGTGGTCCCACGCAGATTCTGAATCTCTGTCCGAGCGTCGCTCTGCTCGGTACCTGCACTGAAGATCAGGGATGTCAAGCTTCACTATTCAGATTGAACGGGGAGGATCCAACGTCAGGAGATGGGAATTCCTTCTGGCACTCTGTCCTTGCACACACGCCACGGAGCCCGTCAAGCAGAGTAAGTGACCCCTGCTATTGGGCCATGTGTATGTAGGAGGCCAGTGGCGCCTTCCAGCCCAGAACTCTGGGCCGTCGTGAATCAGGCCCTCGTGAAACGCTTGGTGGCTGAATAAATGAACAACGGGCTCAGTCACTGAGCAACGTGGTCTCAGCCCTGCTCAGGCTCAAGGGGCCAGGTCTGGCAAAGGCCGGCAGGGGAGTGAAACCGAGCAGGCCCCCATGGCTCTACAGCCCCTTTCCTCCGCCTACCTTCTGTCTGAGGAAAAACTTCAGCCAAGAATAAGTTTAATCAGCAAAGCGAGAAAATGCAGAAGCAAAGAAGAGCAGTCCAACAAGGCGAAACAATAGTAGTCTAGTCGGTGAGCAAAGCCTAGGACCTCAGCTTCTCTTCTGAGCTGTGTCCCGCAAGCTGTCTACGGACACTGACACCCGCCCCCCAGACGGAGAGGTCAACTACATGATGACCAGACATAGCCATAACATAAGCTGTCGCAGTCCCCGGAGCTGGGCTCAAAGAGACGGGGCACACCGACCCTGGAGCTGAACCCTAGCCACATTTAATTAAGGTGGCGCGGCTCAGACCACCAGCAACCCATCTCAAGATGACCGTCTGAGCTGACTGCGCTGTTTCTGCAGGGAGCCCCCTCTCAGCGTAGAAAAGCTCTTGCCCTCTGACTCTCAGGGGTGGGGAGTGGGCCTTTGGACAGGAGTCCGCCCTCCCCACTCCCATCCCCAGTTGCCAGCCTCTGAAATAAAACAAAGTGCTTTTTCCACTGAGCTTGTCTCCCCAGACCCCCACTTTCCCCGGAGGAAATGCTTCTCGGAGTCGGGGGTCTGTTACGCCCCACCCCCACCCCACTGCAGAAGCCACCTAACGTGGCTCAGTCTTCCCTGGGAGACGCGCCCTGTGTCCTCTCCTGGGCTCCGTAAGTGATGACACCAAGCATCACCCTGCTCAGGAGCTCAGCTGAGGGTGGGCATCCGACCTCCAGTCTCTGAATGAAGACGCCGTGGTCACGCCTCTCAGATCAAACGCGGACCGGAAAGGCTGGGGCTGCGCTCGACCATCTGCGTGTTGCACAACCGGCCAAACTGGCGGCCGCCAGACCTCAGTCCACAGTCCCGCGTCAGTGCCGTGGGGAATCTCTCCACTAAGGCGCCGCCCACGGCTCGCCTGGTGATAGGAATGATTCCAGAGCTTTACTGTCATGATTCAGTTCCCTGTTAGTCAAGATTCCCCAGAGACGCAAAACCAGCAGGCAATACCGACGCTCATCTAGAAAGGGATTTTAGGTCCCGTGACCCGAGGGCAGCAGGTCTGCAGCACGCAGGCCAGGCCAGCAGGCTGGGGATCCCGGCCAGCCCTGAGCCGGAAGGCGCTCTGGAGGCAGAATTCCTAAGGAGGAAATCACAGACTTCACTCCTGAGACTGATTGGACAAGGCCCAACACATTCCAAGGTCACCTGCTTTGCTCACAGCCGGCCTATTTAAATGTTAATCACATATAAACAGCAGTCCGAGAATCTGAAGACTTTTGAAAGAGCAGCAGGTCCTGTCTCACCAAGCAGACACAGTCACCCTCCCAAGCGTCAGACTTCCCGAGGCCTGCCGCCCCTTCCCTTCATCGGGCGTCTTCTCTGCAAGCTTACCGTCTCTGCCTCGGAGCAGTCTCACCTAGAGCCCTTGTTCTCCGCTGCCCTTTCTCGTCTCTAATTCTCACTCAGAGCCTCACATTCCTGCCGAGACACACTGCCAGCGACTCCCCGAGGAGACACTTGCTTCATTTATTCTCTGGCGAATGTCTGCCAAGCACCCAAAGATCCTATCATTCGTTCTTTCAAGTAAAAAAAGACGTTCCGTGGGACTTCCGGGGTGGCTCATAGAACAAACTTCCAGAAGCGCTTATCACCCTCCCCCCAGGCAACTCAGCCTGTGCCGCTCAACTGCTGGGCTCTGCTCTAGGGCCCAAGAGTGGCAGCTGCCGAAGCTTGCGGGCTGCTGGAGGCCTGCGTGCCCGGGGCCTGTGCCCCGCAGACTGTGTGCCCCGGGCCTGTGCCCCCCAGCCCGTGTGCCCGGGGCCTGTGCCCCCCAGAATACGAATAATTTTAGTTTCAGCTTTATGCTCATGGAGTATTATGATGAAACAGTCTCATAGACATGCGAGGACGTTGGAGTTCCCCAGCGCCCCACAGACCCCACTTTGAGAACCAGCGGCCTGGACTATTACCTTCTACTCCTTACCTCACTCCCAGTGCCCTTCAAAACCTGGCCCTCCCCCGATTACCTGGTAATTCCACTTTTCACATCACCTTCAAAAAAACGAAGACGTTTGTCAGTGAGACCTACACTATAACCCAGCTCACTCACCAGCTGAGTAACCTGACGCAAAGAGGCAACGCCGTATGATCTTCAGTTTTTCTCATAGGGGTAAAAATACTTTACCCCCTCAGACAAGTGTGAAAATTAAAGAGTGAATGTTTGTGAAGCGGGCGTCATTAATAAACATCATGTCCCTTCCTTTGTCCCCCACTGTGCCTAAGAAGGGCATTGATTCTCTAAAAGCTCTGCCATACTGTAACTCAGCTTTGATCAGATTCCCCCATCTCTGTAGTGAATTCCCAGGGCCCCAGACTCACACCTGAAGCCTCCTCCTCCTCCAAAGCCTGCCTGACTTCCCTCTACCGCCTCTGAGCGTGACAGTTAAGTGTTTTCTGAACTCTTCCATTTATGTTAGTCGTATGCTTGTTCATTAGCTGTTTCACAAGTGCGTCTTCTCCCTCCAGTGAAATCTGAGCTTTCGGAAGACGAGCTGTTTTGAAAACTTCATAGCTCTTCTGCATCAGTGATCTGTCACCAGCTGACAGCTGACCCCAAATGCAGTGGCTCAAAGACGCTGCCCCCGTTCCCGGGCCAGGCCGCTGCGAGGTGCCCGGTCCCTGCCCCATCACGGCTGGGGCTGGGGTCGTCTGAAGGCTCCCATCCATCGGTCAGGGGGTGATGGTGTCAGCTGCGGGCCTGGGGGCCAGACCGCCAGCACATGGCCTGTCTGCATAGCCCAGGCCCCCTCACGGCACGGCAGCCAGCTTCCCAGAGCAGGGTCCCGATGGACAGACAGTCGGGCAGGAGCTTGCTGCCCCCATGCCCCAGCCTCCAAGGTCACACAGCCTCACCTCCACCAACGTCGCTGGTTGGGACAGGAGCCAGGCCCCACAGGGACTCAGAGCGGGGAGACCTTGGCCCTCATCTCCCCAGGAGGAAGGTCGCCTCCGTGACGAGATCCAGGCACAGGGCTGGGGCGAGCTACACCGGCAGGGTGCCCCCCGCACCCCCTAGAAATGCCCTCGGGGAATGCAAGCGGGCACCGTGGACGGAGGAATGGAGGCAGAGATGACTATCATTGGAACAGATAGTTTTTCTCAACCGCGATGCATCAGGGTGTAGCCCAGACTGGCACCCTGAATCCTGTTCCCTGCTTACACCTCTGGTCCTCCTCCTCTGAGTGGTGAGCTCCTTGAAGGCAGAAACTGTGCCTGGGGTCCCGAGATTAACCACAGGCAGATGGGCAAATGGTGCTCAGCTAAGTACTGGCCAGAAAGAAGGAAGGGAGGGAGAAGACAGAGAGGAGAGAGGGGGAGGGAAGGGGCAATGGTCCCCTCAGTCTGCTGTGAGCTCTAAGACTCAGTGGTGTGGGGCTGTGGTCTCAAGAACCCACAGTTCTTACCTCTGCAGGAACCACAGCACAATCAGGTTGGAAATGAAAAACTAGCTCACTGCATTAATTCTCCCTCCAAGACCAGGAGCCATCTTTGCCTGAAGGGAAAAAAGAGCCAGTTTATTTTTTTTTTTAAAAAACCTCATCTTTGGGCACATTTTACAAATTTAAAAGGATGCACCAGAATATTCTGTTTCAAGTCCAATAAAAGCTACCGTAACAAATAGTGGTTTCACCTACTTTTTTTCTTCTACACTCCAAGGCATGTTTTAGAAGAAATAATTCGTTTACACCTCTACTGTGCATTTCCTTTGAAAGCATAGTGAAGAGAACACTTCAGAGATTAACGTATTTGCGAGTGTTAATACTGAGTCAGAAAGGAGAGCTTTCTGATTTTGAATTAAACTTACCTTTTTAAAATATCTGATGGAAAAACAAGCGTTAAATCCAGTCAGAAGCCTGGAGATTTACGTAAAATCTGATAACAAAGATCAGCTTCTTTAACGACTCCAACATCATGAGAAGGGAGGATATTTTCAAATCAGTCCTGAGCTGGGAATTCTGCCGAGTCGCTCTCCTGATATTTCTGTGTAACACTGCAGTCATCTGAAGACGAAGAAGACTTTCTCCCCGTGTTTTCCTGGCCTCCCGTTTTCGCTCCCCGTGTATTTTCCTGGCCTTCCATTTTCTCTCCCTGTGTGTTTTCCTGGCCTTCTGTTTTCATCCATTTTTAAGCCGAAGTTCACGGCGCCTGGTGTCTGGCTGATTAAGGTGGGCTTCCTCCCTTCTGACCTCAGCCCAGGACCAAGACATGGGTGGGGACGCCCATCTCTCAAGCTGGACCTTCCACCAGCAGCTGACCTGAGAGAGCTCAAAATCATTCTAATCAATATTTTTAGTGTTTTACCTGCGAACGTTTAAAAATATCTGTCTTCGTTTCATTTCTGAGTGGGTCCTGTATTCCTACACTCAGACACCACCAGCGAAATCCCCAGCCCTCAGCGGGTGTGCGCGGTTTACAGTAAGCAGAGGTGACTCCACGAGGTGTCCCCAGAAACCCCACTAACTTACTCTGGAGCCTGAAGGGCAAGCAACCCAAATAATTTAGGCTTTTTAAAAAAGGAGAGAAAGAAAAACCCAGCTTCCTTATTAACAAAGGGCAACTCGGGGTGAGCTTTGCAGACGCCACCTCACCTGGGTTAAGCGTGAGGCTGCCCCCAGGGTCGCCTCCAGAAGGAGCCTTAGCCAGGAGTCTGACCCGCAGTGGTCCCCGTGGCGGGAGCATCCCCAGCAGGCTCTCACCCTCTGGGGCCCGTCAGTTTATAACTGCAGAGACCGGCCACAATCACTTCTTACCCAGAGGTAAGTAAACCCTGCCAGTCCCTCTGAAATCATCCACACAGTTGAGTCTAAAGCTCAAAAGTTACATCCCACCCCAATTTTCCCCACTCTTCCAATCTCATAAGGCTTGCTCAGAACTGGAATATTCAAAATAGTGTATCTGCAAAATTTGCCCACGCATTCAACTTTCAGCCTACGGGCCTCCCTGGTGGCTCAGTTGGGAAAGAATCTGCCTGCAATGCAGGAGACCCCAGTTCGATTCCTGGTCGGGAAGATCCCCTGGAGAAGAGAAAGGCTGCCCACTCCATATTCTGGCCTGGAGAAGGAGCTGGACACGGCTGAGCAGCCTTCTTCTCACCTCTCAGCCTGGCTGTAGCAAGCCTATGACTGTTAGTGGTCAACCACGTTCCTCCAGAGGCCAGTTTCATTCAGTGTTCAGAGCACGTCAGTCACTCAAAAAAACTCAGAAAGAATATCACTTTATTAATAACCGTGAAGGGATTCTATAACTATCATTACAAATAACATTTATATGTACTGACCCTGAGAAGTCAGGTGTAGACCAGACAATGCCATTAGGCGTCTGTACAATCTTCTGATGGCAAAGGTTTTTGTTTTGTTTTGCTTTGTCTTTGGCTGCCCTGCATAGCTTGCGGGATCTTAGCTCCCAACCAGGGATTGAATCCAGGCCCAAGGCGGTGAAAGCATTGACTCCTAACCACTGGACACCGGGAATTCCCAGAAAGGCTATTTTTTTTAACACACAAAAGTGAAGAAAGAACCCATAAACAAAACAGTAGCAGATTTTTTTTACCTAAAAATATAAAATCTTTAGCAGTCAAAAATTAACAAAATTAAAAGCAAGTGAAAATTAGAAGAAAATATTTGAATTATACATAATAAAGCATTAATATTTCTGTCTGATTATTTTAAATATCAATAAGTAAAAGATAATCCCCATGACACAGATGGGATCAGAGTATTAACTGGCGATTCATTAAAAATAGGTAACAAATACATCAAATAGAATTCAACTTCTCTAAAATTCTAAGGAGAGTCTATCAAAACATGAGAAGTCCATTCGTCATTGAAAATACTGTGTTTATTTGGTTTTTATTGTTTTGATAAAGGTCTTTTTTGGTAAAGATCTGATACACCAGACATTCTCAAACACAGGTAGACGGAATGTGAATTTACCAAGAGACTCAGCGATTTCAGATGCTATAACCCGTTTACTCCAGTTCTGTGAGTCCAAGGAAGAATCAGAAATGTGCAAAGTCTGGGGGCTCCCCTGGCAGCCGGGTGGCTGAGACTCTGTGCTCCTAGTGCGGGGCCAGGGCTCAGTCCCTTGGCAGGAAGCTAGATCCCGCAAGCCACCAGTAAAGAGCCTGTAGGCTGCGGCCAAGACCTGGCACAGCCAGATTTTAAAGAGTGTTTTAGAAATGGACAACGCTTTGGAAATAACGACATTTGTGCAGCATTACTAACAATAATGGGTCCTAAATGTTCGAGAACAGGAGAGGAAAGAAATTAAGTGTGGTTTTTTTTCTCCATTTGGTAGAAAACTTAGTCATTTAAAAACAATATGATTTTGAAAAGTATCTATTGACCCTGGAAAATGTTTGTGACAAAGTGAAGAGGAAAAAAGCAGGCTCAGATCTCTGTAAATAAGAAGGATTTCCCCAGGAAAGCATGTCAAAATTACCCGTGTCTCTGTATTTATTAATCACCCATTGATTCCAACGTGCACCCTTCCCCTGAGAATCACCAACACGCTGTATTATCCCAGTTCTATTGCACAGAAAAAGACTGAGACAAAATTCACAAAGTATTGTGTACCTTCCTAGAAAGTGGAATTAACGGGCAATTTTATCCCAGTTTAAAACACTATTTTTCCAAGTTATTAATAATGTGTATCCATTACATTTATCATTTTAAAAGAGGGTCATTTTTTAAATGTAAAAAATGTCCTTGATTTTGGGTGAACTACGGAGAAGGCAATGGTGACCCACTCCAGTGTTCTTGCCTGGAAAATCCCATGGGTGGAGGAGCCTGATGGGCTGCAGTCCATGGGGTCGCTGAGAGTCGGGCATGACTGAGTGACTTCACTTTCACTTTTCACTTTCATGCATTGGAGAAGGAAATGGCAACCCACTCCAGTGTTCTTGCTTGGAGAATCCCAGGGATGGGGGAGCCTGGTGGGCTGCCGTTGATGGGGTCGCACAGAGTCGGACATGACTGAAGCGACTTAGCAGCAGCAGCAGCAGACCTTGAAAATGTTGAGAAAGCTTGATTTCCAGAGCAGCAAAAATACCAGACATCCTTGGTAACAGTATAAAGAGCATGTTTATTGAGTGGCTAACGGCTTATAATCAATCCAGCTCTAACTGTTTAACAGCTATGTTCTCTTTCTATCCAAACCCAACCCATTGTTTAGAACCTGAGGATCAAAGCTCCCGCACTTGCGGTCTGCTATAGATTCGTAGTCCTCTGCATTCTGGCTCAAATCCTCTATTTTTTAAATTTATTTTTAACTTTGAACAAAATTGATTTATTTGTTTACTTTTGGATGTGCTGGGTCTTCACCGCTGCGCTGACTTATCTCCGGCTGTAGCGCCCGTGGGCTCCCCTCCAGGTGCAGCCCGTGGGCTCAGCCGTGGCAGCTCCAGGCCCCGAGCACAGGCTGGTACCTCGCTGCTCCGAGCTACGTGGGATCTTTCTGGACCAGGGACTGAATCCACGTCTCCTGCACCGGCCAGCGGGTCCTTTAGCACTGGACCCCCAGGGAAACCTTGGGTCCTCTTTTCTGCCTTGATTCCCACCACACCTGTCATCCTCGGTGCCCGGTTAAGCCCAGAATCTCGGGTGCAAAGCCACGGATCCTCACAGACACATCACGCAGCTCAGGAAACATGCGACTCACAGCGGACTGGGGTCTTCCATACCGAGGTGCTGATGCCCTCACCTCCCAGCAGGTGTGTGCAGGGGCCGTGCTGAGTGGGGCCCTCCAGCAGGCCGAGGGCTGGCCTGGGCCGCACGCGCTCCAGCTCCACGGGCCCGAGCGGGTCACTCGAACTCGGATAAGCGTGTGTTCTCATTGCCCAGTGAGGCCTGCGCCCGTGAGCTCTCCTGGCCACCTGCACAAGCCCCACCTGCTTCTCCCACCTCCCTTCCCATGTCGCCCACAGGCCACCTCAGCCCTGAACATCCCCCGACCCAATGTCTCGCCCTGTTCTCTGCTGGATTCTAGTGGTTACAGAGTCTTCCTGAGGTGAGAATAAATTCAACACAAATCAGAAATCAAGGTGGAATCTGTAACTTGGCACCTAGCCGGCCTATGTGTGCTACGGATGCTCAGGATAAGCGTATATCTCTGTCTACACAGACGCTTCTCCGCCTGTTATTACAGCTCATGGGTGAAATTGCCTCTTTCCAGACTGATGCCTTGGATGGCAGGCGCGTCCCACCTCCGGGCACCTCCCACAAGAGCAGCTGGTGATCTGTGGCCTTACTGGCTGGGCGGGGTGGGGGAAGGGTG
>SJYB01006883.1:0-21743 GCA_006408585.1 Antidorcas marsupialis
GGTGCTCGGGTGCCAGGACCCTCGGGCGCCGCCGGGGAGCGCGGGCCCCAGTGCGGGGGTGGGGGGTTGCAGCCCCCGGGAGCCCTGGAGGAGTCTCGTCCGAGCCCTTCTCAGGAATCATGCGGGACTTCCCCGCAGATGTGGGTGCGAGTGAGTTAATTCATCGGAAGGCGGCTCACGGCCTGAGCAACGCGGGAGACTGGGGGTGCGGCGTGGGGGAGGGTAAATCGCCTCCTTCCGACCGACGCGTCGCTCTCGGTGGGACAGGAAGGCGTGGGGCCGGGCAGAGCGTGGAGATGGCCTTGCCCGGGCCTCTCGGCACCCAGCCTGCTGAAACAAGGCCTGGGAGCGTGTCTCCGGCAAGCCCTCTGAGGTCCCACCGCGCCGAGCGCCCTCGGTTCTTTCCACACCGGCTCTGCCGCTTCTGCAGCGAGGCCCGGGGACCGATGACTCACCCTGCCGGCTAATTACAGCGTTAAATAACTTCGCGCTGGATCCCGGGAAGCGGGCGGTGTGGCAGCTAGGGAACGCGATGCGGGAGGAGGGGCCGGGGGGATGCAGGGGTGCTTTGAGAACACCCCCGTTCCTGCCGCCGCCCGGCAAGCTCTGGCCCGTGGAGGCTCCCCCAGCGCTCACAGCGTCGGGCCCTTTCCTGCACAGTGTCCAGCGGTGCCTGGTGAGCAGGGGCACCAGCCCCCAGAGGGCCCTCGCGTCTGGAGGAAGCCTCACCCACATTCGCCAGGCAGCCCGCGCAAGGGGACCCTCGCCCACTTTTCACGGAAACCATCTGCCCAGTGAATATATGTGAAGGCCTTTCGTGCGTCTCTCTGGACATTTGCGTGGGACGGACGTGAACGGCGGTGGCTGTGCGGAGAAGGAGCAGGTTTCGCTATATTTTTAGCAGGAGTGCAGATTTTAGAGCATCAGCTGAACCTCCTCATGCATGCATGACGACTTGCCAGAAAAGTAGGGATAGTGAGCCTTCTTTCACATTTATGGGGTATAGGTTTTAAAGGACAGTGTGTAAATCAGCTTGTATAATAATCATGGCACCCACGCGTGTGAGCGGAGTTGCCATGAGCTGACTTCCAATGATTATTTCTGTTTCCAGGGAGACGAGGTTTGCAGCCACCTCCGTGGAGGATGGAGCAGCTTCTCCATTCCCTACGCTGTGCTGCGGCAGCCAGATTGATGCGGCTTTGCGGGAGGAAGTGAGCTGCCTGCTTTGGCTGGTCCTGAGCACGGCTTGGATGGAGGCCTGAGTCGGCCTGGGAGCGCTAAGGGCGGCCTGAAGCAGCCTGTCAAGTCCGAGGACCCAGGCAGGCTCGTGGTTTAGGATTTCTCCGGGATCTGGCCTCCTCTCTCCTCCAGAGCCTGTGTCTGCCAGCCCTTCACTCGACCCCTGGCCACTGCTCTGTCCCTTAAATGAGTGGTGCCTCTTAGCAAAGCAAGCCCTTGGCATATACTGTTCCCGTTTCTGCTTTATGTCCCCCGGGCCACATCCTCACCCGGCTTCCGCTGTCCCCTTCCTTAGACCTTAGCTTCAGCTCCCTTAATCACCCCACCTTCTGTTGGGCGCCCACTGCCCTTTGAACAGTGGAAAGAGTGCTCCCAAAGACTTTCCTGTTTAGTCCTGGCAACGAACCCTGAGGCAGGTGGCCCTGCTATCCCCACAGAGGTTTTCCACCCAAACCCAGACTCTGCCCACCTCCCTGGCCCTCACCTGCCTGCACCCCTCCTCCCTGCACCCCTGCACCCCTGCCTCCCTCACCCCGCTGCCTCCCTGCCCCTCAGCTCCTGGCCGAAGTTCCCCCATAACAGGCAGGATCTCCCAGTGGTCTAAATGTCTGTCTTCCCGACCATTCTGGGGGCTCAGTGCAAGCAGGGTCCATGTCCAGCTTGTCCCCAACCCCTCCCCATCAGGACCCCCCATCAGGCTTCGTCCTGGCCACGTGGAATGGACAGGTGAGCAGATGAATGAATGTGTGAACTACCGCCAACCTGGGGTTGCTCTGTCCTGTGACAGCATCTAATGTCAGTCCAGTTTTGCTCACAAGGAGAACAGGGCCGGGTGACACAGACCAGGTCTGCGGGATGGCGAGGACCCACCTCCCTGCTGCAGTGAGGGAGGGCAGTCCTGCCAGGAGCCAGAAGCAGAACGTGTGGAGCCCTGCAGGCAGAGTGGCCAGCAGGTGTCCTGCCATGAAGGGCCTTGAGCTGTGCAAGTCTGGACTTCATCCTGAGGGCGAGGAGACCTTAGAAGGCCCAGCACTGTGGGGTGTTCTAGACGCACTGCCATGAGAAGACTGGGCTGGGGGCTGGAAGCATGTAGAGGTCAGGGCAGGTGGAGGGTCCTGCCCCATCGCAGAGCTCACGGAGCACACTCTCAGGCTCCCACCCCACCGCCTGGCAGATGGCCGGCCAGCCGCCTCTCTTGGCTGCTCTGCGGGAGCACGGACAATGGCCAGCTATCTTGATGAGTGTGTCTGTCTCCCCTCTGTGTCTGCAGGAGGAAGGGACAGCAGCCTGCAGTCCCTGCCACACGAACAGGGACACACCTCCCAGGGACCCTGCAGCTGCGCCACTCCCACCTCCGCAGCCCATGCACAGTTCGAAAGTTAACTCCACTGCTTTCTTTCAGTGGCTGTGCTGGGTCTTTGTTGCTGCTCGTGGGCTTTCTCCAGTTGCGGCAAGTGGGGCCTGCTCTCTAGGTGTGGTTTTGGGGGTGCGGAGCGCGGGCCCTAGGGCTCCCGGCGTATGCTCTCAGCAGCTGCGGCTCAGGCTTGGTAGTTGTGGCTCGTGGGCTGTGTCGTCCCGAGGCGTGTAGGGTCTTCTCAGACCAGGACTCAAACCCAGGTCCCTGCACTGGCCGGTGGGTTCTTTACCACTGAGCCACCAGAGAGGCCCTCCCCTGCTTTCTGGCAGAGTCCTTTCCCCCAGCCCCCAGCAGGCTCCCCTGTGAAGCTTGTGCCCCACCACAGCCCCTGGCACAGCGGGGTCCAGGGGGTGACTTGAGGGCCGTGGAGAACTCTGAGGCAGGGAGCTCATGCCAGAAAGCAGCAGCGCCCTCGTGAGAAATGACTCTACGTGGGGAGAGGTTGGTGCCAAGGAGTGATTTTGAGAATCACAAAGCCTACCACATACCAAGCGAATTCACAGGGACCCTTGTGGCACCTCTGTGTGGGCACATCACGGTCACACTCTAAACACAGAGCCTCTGGTGGGCACATCACGGTCACATTCTAAAAACAGAACCAGAGAGGACAGTGTTTTCAAAACGCCATGTTTTTATAGCAGTAAGCACATGTCAAGTGAAGAGTGTTTGTCCTATTAACGTTAAATTTCATTTTAATATTTACATATTTATTAGCATTTAAAATCCAGTTTCCTGCAGTGTTTACTTCAGTTAATTTGGCTGAATTCTAATTATTTTTTCTAATTTGTTTTTCACCTTACCTTCCAATATTTCATCCTTTGCCTTTTAACTGGCTAAGTGCTCAAATTTTCCTTTCATTATTGATTCTAAGCCTTTCTTTAGGGAATGATCAGCATAGATCTTCCTGTATAAGTGCAGCCGCCTCTGCACAGGTGACGGTTAATCTGAAGAAAGTCTCACAAAATCAGAGCCTGTGAATTCTTGGAGACACAGAATGTACCTTATTATAAGTTTTTGTCTTATAGAACATAATAGAGCCACAGAAAAACCCATAAAACATGCTTGTAACAGTTTAATGACATAAATGGGCATCTGTGTCCTCGCCACCAAATCAGGGAACAGAACACGGCAGACTCAAGGATTCGGCTCACCTCACCCTACCCCAGAGGGCCTGCTGACCTCATCGACCCGCTTCCTCGTGCTTATCTGTGCTTTAGCCACCTAAGTATGCATCCCTGAACATTTTAGTTTGCCTTTGCCTGTTTTTTTTGTTTGTTTTTTTTATACAAGTGGAATCATAGAGCCTGATTGTTGCACAACTTGTTTCTTTCACCCAACTTGATGCCCGTTGTTGTGTCTGTAGTTTCTCTCTGTCAAAGCTGGTACCAAGCCATCGTGTGAAGGTGCCACAGTCTGTCCACATTACTGATGATGAGCATTTGATTGTTTCTAGTTTGGAATATTATGAATAAAGCTGTTGTGAACTTTCTTATGCTTGTGCACTGATGCATTTAAGGGTGGATTTTATTTGCTCATGAGTAATATAATATATACAGTAGTCATGTGTGGATGTGAGAGTTGGACTGTGAAGAAGGCTGAGTGCCGAAGAATTGATGCTTTTGAACTGTGGTGTTGGAGAAGACTCTTGAGAGTCCCTTGGACTACAAGGAGATCCAACCAGTGCATTCTGAAGATCAGCCCTGGGATTTCTTTGGAAGGACTGATGCTGAAGCTGAAACTCCAGTACTTTGGCCACCTCATGCAAAGAGTTGACTCATTGGAAAAGACTCTGATGCTGGGAGGGATTGGGGGCAGGAGGAGAAGGGGACGACCGAGGATGAGATGGCTGGATGGCATCACGGACTNATTTCTTTGGAAGGACTGATGCTGAAGCTGAAACTCCAGTACTTTGGCCACCTCATGCAAAGAGTTGACTCATTGGAAAAGACCCTGATGCTGGGAGGGATTGGGGGCAGGAGGAGAAGGGGACGACCGAGGATGAGATGGCTGGATGGCATCACGGACTTGATGGACCTGAATCTGAGTGAACTCCGGGAGTTGGTGACGGACAGGGAGGCCTGGCGTGCTACGATTCATGGGGTCGCAAAGAGTCGGACAGGACTGAGCGCCTGAACTGAACTGAACTGAATATAATATATATGCTCAGCTTTTTGTGCCCATTTTTATTGAGATACAATTTATGTGCAACAACAATCACTGACTGATTTTAAGTGTTTGACTCAATGACTTTAGACAACTGTACACATTGGTATGAGTCTCCACCACAGCACAACACAGGAATAGTCCCAACACTCCCCAAAGTTCCCCTTTTCAGCAATGCTCTGCTCCACTCAAGGGCCTACAGAACTGCTCATCTGCTTTCTCTTGCTATAGTTTTGGTATAAAATTTCAGATACTTGCAGTCATAAAGTATATTCTCTTTCATGTTTGGTTTCTTTCATTTGACAATGCTTTATTTTTATTGTTGAGAAGAATTCCACCAAAATTTATTTATAATTCATAAAATGATTGACTTCAGTTTGTCCATGTGGTGTTATTATGAATTAACATTCATGCACAAGTCTTTTGTGAAGGTGTGTTTTAATTTTTCTTGGAGTGGAGTTTCTAGGTTTTGTCTTAAGTTTATATTAATTTTATAAGAAGCTGACCAGTTGTTTTCCACAGTGGCTGTACCATCCTGCATTCCCCTGCGCCGTGTATGAAACTTCCCCACACGCCATCCCTTCACCAAACCTTGGTGTTACCAGCAGTCTTAGTAATGTTGACCATAAGATTTTGATTGGAATTGTATTGAACCCATAGATTAATTTGAGCATAAGTGATATGCTAGCAATATTGAATCTTCTGCTCCATGAATACAGTTTATCTCTATATTTACTTAGATCTTCATTAATTTCTCTCGATATTTTATAGTTTTCAGTATAAAGGACTTGCACATGTTTTGTTAAATTTACCTTTAAGTATTTTATATATTTAATCCTTCTTTAATTATTACTTTAAATAATCTTTTGTTGTCCAATTGTTTGTTACAAGGATATGGAGATAGATTTGGCTTTTAAGTTGCCTTTTAAACCTGCGACCTTGCTAAACTGACTTATCCTAGCAGCTATTTTATAGATTTCTTAACATTTTCTATATAAACAATCATATCACAGGTAAGTAGAAACAGTTTTAATGCTTCCTTCCCCACCTGCATGCCTTTTATTTCTATTTCTTACTTTATTGTATGGGCTAGGCCCTATTTGCTATGCATAGTAGCAAATAGAAGTTACAGGAGTAGGAATCCTGGCCTTATTCCTGATTTTTTTAGCTGCCCCATGGCATGTGGGATCTTAGTTCTCTAACCAGTGGCAGCTTGGGGTCCTAATCACTAGACAGCCGGGGAAGTTCCTATTGTCCCTGATTTCAGTGGGAAATCATTTTTATTTTTCATCCTTTAGTATGAGGTATGCTCTAGCTTCTGAGGAGAAAATTTTCACCAGGTTGAAATCTATTTCTAGCTTTCTGAGAGTTTTTTTCTTTTTTAATCACGAACAAGTGACGCGTTTTCTCACTTTTTGCTGTTGCTGCTGTTGTGTTTGCTGAGATGATTACATGGCTTTCCCTCTTCAGTCTGTTAGTGTGGTGGGTTACATTCATTGCATTCCTGAGCTAAATTCCACTTGGTTTTTCTCACACAAGTAACATCTGGCACCTATTATCAGGAATACAAATACTTCTGCTCACTACACCTTGGTTTAGGCATCACCAGGGAAAACACAAAGCAGCCAAGCGCTGGATGGAACAAGCCTCCCTCCCGCAGGGGCGCCGCAGCGGGAGGCGCAGCTGCGCGGTGCTGGAGCTCCCAGGCCGGGGCCTCCCAGCAGCTGCGAGGCGGCCCAGGGCGCAGGCCACGCGCGCCGCAGCAGCAGGGCCCTGCCTCCCCCAGCGCGGAAGAGATGCCGGGTCGGTCAGGGGCCCATGGCACACACTGTTAGGCAGAAAAAAGGAACGTCCTGTGAGCCTGAAAGCGGGAAAAATATTCAAGCAATAAGCAAAGTGCAGTCGGAAGCTCTTTCCTTCTTGGGGAGGAGATGCTCCTGAGGCCCACTCTCGTGCCACCAAGGCAGAGGTTAGAAGACCGCCTTTCTCAGCAGTCATGATGTTTCCGTCCTTTTCACACTGGGCTCTCCTGATTTGCTGTTATTTTGTTGAAGACTTTTGTGGCTGGGCTAATAAGGGATATTATTTTTAGCTTCCCTGTAATAGTTTGTCCTGTCTAGTGGCAAAGTGATGCTAACTTCACTAAACGAGTTGGGAAGTGCTCCCTTACCTTCTCTGTTCTGAAGAATCTGTGTAGAACTGGTATCATTGCTCCCTTCAGTGTTTGGTAGAATTCACTTGTGAAGCCATACGGGGTTCAAGTTTTCTTTCTGGGATAATTTTAACTTTAAGTTGAATTTTTTAAAGTGGTTGTAGGGCTATTCAGGTTATATAATTTTCTTGAATAAACATTAGTAATTTGTGTCTTTTGACTATTACAATAAAATTTTCAGATTTGTTGGCATAAAGTTGTCCACAATGTTCCCTTAAAAGTTGTGATTTTCATTGTATATAAAATATATCTCAATAAAGCTGAAAGAGTAAAAGGTTTAAAATTCTTTGTTTTTTATGTCTGTAGGATCTATAGTGGAATTTGCTCTTTCTTTCCTAATACTGAGAATCTGCATTTCTTTTCTGGGCAGTTATCAGACTGCAGTCGATCTCTCATTGCAGATACTTAGATCTCCCCGCAAGCTCTTAAACAGCATCAGACACCACTTCACGTCTCTTAACACAGAGCAGACCAGGCATTCACTACTGGAGCCAAGCTTCTGATCGCACCACACGGTGACCACAGCCTGGCTCATTTTCTCGTGTTTCCCAACTGCGCATCTCACACTTTTTTTTTTCCAACTGCGCATCTCACACTTCTTGTCCTCTCACGTTCTAAGTGCAGGAAGTTGAGAGAGACAAACTCCAGTGAAAACACATCAATCTCAATTCAACTCAGTTTTAAAAAAAAGCAAACTTAAATTATTTGCTTTGAAGAGACAAAGGGAAAGGAAGGCATGGGGTTAAGAGTCAAAACTGTGACAAAGACTGGATGCTATACATGGCACGTAGTGTTCTGGAAACTATCTGTTATACGATATTTTAAAATAAAGTGGCTTTTGTGGATTTTTTTCTCTTTTGGTATTGTAAACACATGCTGTCTAATAGTACCTGAATCTAACACCTTCTTTTTTTGCAAACAAAACAAAATGGAAAGCCTTTAAGGCAAACGAACTCCTAAAGAAAAAAGAAAATCATTTGTTATAAAACTGTGAGGGCACCCAAGCAAGACCCCACTTAAGATTCGTCAGCATGAACTTGAGAGCTTTTGTCCGCTGTTCCTCAGAGTTAAACTGAGTTTCAATGTAATGGGAGCACCATTGCCTCCTATGTCTCCAGTTTTGCCTTTCTCCACATCCATCCTGCAGGTGAACTCAGCAGAACTCATTAGTAACTGAGATCCGAGTCAAGTCAGTTCAGGCAAATAGGCAGGGACTTGGTCATGGGACCATCTGCGTCATTTTATCTATTAACTCTTGGCAAGGAACAGCAGTGTATTTTGGATTTGCTTGAAAGCCCAGTATCAAGAAGGCTATCACAAGAGCCTCATTGTCATTGTGGAGTACAGGGACAGGAGACACACCCAAAGGGAGGAGAAGCCTGGAGCAGAGGGTAAGCGAGGGTGGCAGCACTCTGCACTGTTTTCCTAGGCACCCTCCCTCGTGGGAAGGGGAGGAAGGCAGAAGAAAAGAAACGCTTTGTTTTGGGCTGATGGAAGCAGCTCAGCCTTACTCTCTTAAATAAGGTGCCCATCTGTCTCTGGGCTCCTACAAAATTTGACCAAAGAAAGAATTCCTATTTCTTTCAAGGACATAAGAGAAAACTTCTCTGAGACTGGAGAGCAGGCTTGAGCTCTGCACCAAGAAAACCCCCCCCACCATGGAAGCCAGCGTTCTCTCCAGAGGTCAGGTGGCAGCGTGGTCTGGCCTGCAGAGCTGGACGCATCCTGACCCTCAGATTCTGGGGTTTTGCTCCACTTCAGCCTCCCCACCATGGTTCCATCCTTCCATTCTTCTGCTTCCGTTCTCACTGTCCTTCCCATTCTGCTCACTCTGGTCCTGCTTTAGGTTCGCTCAGCACGGGGAATACTGACCTTAGATTTGTCTGTCAGACTCCAGATATGAATGGTTTCCATAGGGAACAAGTCAACACCTCTGAAATTTCAGACCCATCTTATTGGCCAGGGCGTGGAGCAGCAACACTGTCTGGCCCCAAGCAGCATTAGTCTCATTCCATTCCACAGGAACACTGGGCAGCCAACCCAGTCTGAAGTTATTGATTGTACCAAACTGTCCACTATGCCAAATGTGGAAGGTTGCATTAAAGGCATTAGTTTTCTTCAGCTTGTCCAGCTGCATCTGGGCATAACACATCTAGTTTTCTACACTCTTCAGCTCATTATCCAGTTCTAGCTGTTGTCTTTTAAATTCACTGTATTCACTTTGATGCTGAGCTTCCTCCTGATCCAGTCTCTCAGCCTCAGCCTGGACCTTCTCGAGACTTTCTGCCACTATCTTTCGGTTTTTTTTTTTCCATGTCTTCCAGCTCTTGGATCAGCCCCTCCTCCTCTAATGCCAGCTCCTTTAGCTCCAACCCAAGCTGTTCGCTGCCATCTTCATTCATTTGCTCTAAGATCCCCAAACAGCGTTTGTAGTTCTAACACTCATTTTCAGTGACGTTGAGCTGAGTGTCCAGCTGGTCTAAGAGAGTGTCTGCGCATTCCTCACACAGAGGGTGATCCACATCTGTCTGGCCTGACATAATGTCAAAAGGGTCCCCAGTGACCTTTAGTCTTCAGCTGAGGTTCTCCACGGTGCCACCATCGGATGCCTCCCCAATCAGATGGAAGCTTCTGGCACTTTCTGTGGACATCATCCTGGCTGGGGGGATGAATCTGTGAGCGACACCATCCTGGCAAGTTTCAATAAATGGCTCTTCTCTCGAGTTAGCCTCTTCCTCCTGGGTTTCTCCTGGTTTCAGCTGGGCTGTGCCAAGTAACGGAGCTGTGTGCTCCTGGATGGTGACACGGTCCAGGATCTTGAAGCTAGTGTCCAGTTTCAGAGGCTGGCTGCAGCGCTGACATGCGGCCACCGGCATGGTGCTCCGCCCTCAGGGCCCGGAGCCCTCCACCCCGATCCAGGCGACCGCGGGGATGCCACGGCCTCGGGTCTATCTGCAGGCGGGACTTCCAAGACAGCCATTGCTCAGCCTTCAGTGCATTTTTTCCCTTGATCAGTTTGGCTAGAGGTTTGTCAGTTTTTGGTCATTTCCAGAAACTACATCCTAATTTATATTCTTTATTTTCAGTTTTTTATTTCATTGATTCTGCTCTTTCACTTTCCCCTCTTTTTTCTGCTTACATTGGCTTTAGTTTGCTCTTTCTTTTCTAGTTCTGATTTGTGACCGTTCTTATTTTCTTATCAGAGAAGGCAATGGCACCCCATTCCCGTACTCTTGCCTGGAGAATCCCATGGACAGAGGAGCCTGGTAGGCTGCAGTCCATGGGGTCTCAAAGAGTCGGACGTGACTGAGTGACTTCACTTTCACTTTTCACTTTCATGCATTGGAGAAGGAAATGGCAACCCACTCCAGTGTTCTTGCCTGGAGAATCCCAGGGGCAGGGGAGCCCTTATACAATCTTTTAATGCATTGGTTTCCCTTTAAGCATTGCTAAGTGGCTTACATCAACAATGAGTGAATTGATTCCCTTAATTTGAACTTGAATTCATTTTAAAAAATTCTTTTTTTTCATATGCCCCCATAACTTTTTAAGGTGCTACCTGATGGAAGACACTAGAAGATAGTACTCAAACTGGGAGAAAAGAGCTGAGGGAGCAGATGGGTGGTGGGTGGGTAGATAGGCCGATAAATAGGACATGTGGCTACGATAAAATACAAGAGGGACTTGGACCAATGGTGATAATGTGTCATGAACTGGGGAACAAGATTAACCCAACTCTGATCTGTGGTTAAAAAAGAAGTTAACTCCCTGTGCTGTGCTGCAGTAATTATCAGATTCAGATGAGTGTGGCTTAAACAGTCACAGTATCCCTCACTCATATCACAGTCGCAGGTCTGTCTTCATTCTAGGGCCCAAATAGCCCCTTTGGGGATGCGATGTGTTAAGCAAGAGGGATAAAAGGCAATGGAGCCCCACGGCTGTTTAGAAGGGCCTTTCTTGCTTCCTCTTGAGACAGGCAGGGACCCGAGCCCCTTCGCTGCTGTGCTTGGGCCTCACACATCTCTCCTCCAGCAACAGAATGCGAAACACAAGGCGCGGGACTGGAGCAGCAGCACGCCTGCTCGCCTGGGCCGGGTCTGGGCAGCCAGCTCAGGCGCTCAGTCGCGTCCGACTCTTGGTGCCCCAGTGAGCCGCAGCACGCCAGGCCTCCCTGTCCATCACCAGCTCCCAGATTTCACCCAAACTCACGTCCATCGAGTCGGTGATGCCACCCAGCCATCTCATCCTCTGTCGTCCCCTTCTCCTCCTGCCCCCAGTCCCTCCCAGCATCAGGGTCTTTCCCAATGAGTCAGTTCTTTGCATCAGGTGGCCAAAGTAGTAGAGCTCCAGCTTTAGCATCATTCCTTCCAATGAATATTCAGGACTGATCTCCTTTAGAATGGACTGGTTGGATCTCCTTGCAGTCCAAGGGACTCTCAAGAGTCTTCTCCAACACCACAGTTCAAAAGCATCANCCTTCTCCTCCTGCCCCCAATCCCTCCCAGCATCAGGGTCTTTTCCAATGAGTCAACTCTTTGCATGAGGTGGTCAAAGTATTGGAGTTTCAGCTTGCACGTCAGTCCTTCCAAATTCTGAACAAAAGTTACTAAAAGATCAAAAAAAAATTTTTTTAATCCAACTGCCACTTCTAAAGAGCCAGAAGCAAAACAGGGTCAAGAGCAAACGCAGATCACACGTGCCCCCTGCACGCAACATCACCAAAGGGCAAACCACCCCTACCCCCCACCGGCCCAGCCCTGGACACACCCCTACCCTCAGCCCACACAAGGAGCAGGCTTACCAGGGAACTTTCCCCAGGGAGAAAGTGAGCCAAATCTATGAGTTTCAGTTCCTCGGTTGTGTCTGACTCTTTGTGTCCCCATGGACTGCAGCATGCCAGGCCTCCCTGTCCATCACCAACCCCCAGAGCTTGCTCAAACTCATGTCCATTGAGTCGGTGATGCAATCCAACCATCTCATCCTCTGTCGTCCCCTTCTCCTCCTGCCCCCAATCTTTCCCAGCATCAGGGTCTTTCCCAATGAGTCAGTTCTCATCAGGTGGCCAAAGTATTGGAGTTCCAGCTTTAGCATCATTCCTTCCAAAGAACACCCAGGACTGATCTCCTTTAGGATGGACTGGTTGGATCTCCTTGCAGTCCAAGGGACTCTCAAGAGTCTTCTCCAACACCACAGTTCAAAAGCATCAATGCTTTGGTGCTCAGCCTTTTCTGTGGTCCAACTCTCACATCCATACATGACTACTGGAAAAAACCACAGCTTTGACTAGACGGATGTTTGTCAACAAAGTGATGTCTCTGCTTTTTAATATGCTGTCTAGGTTGGTCATAGCTTTTCTTCCAAGGAGCAAGCGTCTTTTAATTTCATGGATACAGTCACTATCTGCAGTGATTTTGGAGCCCCCCAAAATAAAGTCAGACACTGTTTCCACTGTTTCCCCATCTATTTGCCATGAAGTGATGGGACCAGATGCCATGATCTTAGTTTTCCGAATGTTGAGCTTTAAGCCAGATTTTTCGCTCTTCTCTTTCATGTTCGTCAAGCGGCTCTTTAATTCCTCTTCACTTTCTGCCATAAGGGTGGTGTCATCTGCATATCTGAGGTTATTGATATTTCTCCCAGCAATCTTGATTCCAGCTTCTACTTCATCAAGCCTGGCATTTCACATGATGTACTCTGCATAGAAAGGAGACAATATACAGCCTTGATGTACTCTTTTCCCAATTTGGAAAAAGTCCATTGTTCCATGTCCAGTTCTAACTGTTGCTCTTGACCTGCATACAGATTTTTCAAGGGGTAGGTAAGGTGGTCTGGCATTTCCATGTCTTTAAGAATTTTCCGGTTTGTTGTGATCCACACAGTCAAAAGCTTTGGCATAGTCAATAAAGCAGAAGTAGATGTTTTTCTGGAACTTTCTTGCTTTTTAGATGATCCAATGGATGTTGGCAATTTGAACTCTGGTTCCCCTGCCTTTTCTAAATCCGACTTGAACATCTGGAAGTTCTCAGTTCATGTACTGTTGAAGCCTCACTTGGAGAATTTTGATCACTACTTTGCTAACATTTGAGATGAGTGCGATTGTGCGGTAGTTTGAGCATTCGCTGGCATTGCCTTTCTTTGGGACTGGAATGAAAACTGACCTTTTCCAGTCGTGGCCACTGCTGAGTTTTCCAAATTTGCTGGCCTATTAGTGTAGCACTTTAACAGCATCATCTTTCAGGATTTGAAATAGCTCAACTGGAATTCCATCACCTCCACTAGCTGTGTTCATAGTGATGCTTTCTAAGGCCCACTTGACTTCAGACTCCAGAACGTCTGGCTCTAGGTGACTGATCATACCATCATGGTTATCTGGTCATTCAAATCTTTTTTGTACAGTTCTTCTGTGTATTCTTGCTACCTCTTCTTAATATCTTCTGCTTCTGTTAGATCGATACCATTTCTGTCCTTTATTGTGCCCATCTTTGCATAAACTGTTCCCTTGGTATCTCTAATTTTCCTGAAGAGATCTCTAGTCTTTCCCTTTCTATTGTTTTCCTCTGTTTCTTTGCATTGATCACTTAGGAAGGCTTTCTTATGTCCCCTTACTATTCTTTGGAGCTCCGCATCAAGATGGGTTTATCTTTCCTTTTCTCCTTTGCCTTTAGCGTCTCTTCTTTTCTCAGCTATTTGTAAGGCGTCCTCAGACAGCCATTTTTCTTTTTTGCATTTCTGTTTCTTGAGAACTTGTTTGTCTTCACTCCCCTCTGCTGCAGCAAGGACCACAGTAAAGCCTTGCCTGAACTTCTTGTCTGGCCTCTGTTGATAGGGGAAGGCCAAGCACCCTGGTATCACTCCCACATTCCATTAGCCAAAGCCACAGGTCAGTTGCCTGAGGTCAGTTGCAGCGATGGAGCTGATGAAGTCTAGCCCTCTTAGCAGACCATCAGCCACTGCTTTATGCCCCCAATGGCAGTGGCATTTTATCCCAACTCCTATGTCCTCTAACTTGCAGCCACATTTTCTTCTGGACAGACAAACCCTCTGAGCCGGAATATTTGGCCACAGGACTTTTCAGTGCCCTCTTGGCCCTTGTGCCTGTGGTCATCGCCTGAGTTTTCTGTCTCAGTCAGCCTCACATCCCCTCTGAAGTTAGGGCCCATCCTTTCAGCTTGTTTTCTGTTCATGCGGACACTTCCCATGGTGGGCCCCACTCTGAGAGTCACACTCAGGCCCCAGAACCTACTGGTCTGTTTCTCTGGGGAGCCCTGGTTCATACGATAACAGCTGAACATCCCCTGCAGGTTCAGAAAAGGTGCTCGAAGGGCTGAACGAATGCCTGTTGAGGAGGGTGGGCTCCAGGTTCCCTTCACGTTCTCAGCTCTTTCCTCCTGCGGCCTTGACCCTGCCCTCACACTTGCCTTTCCCAGGACAGCCAGGTCCGGGCAGCCACTGTGCACGCCCGAGAGGAGGGAGTCACGACTGACCAGCGTGGCCCAGCTGCCTCCCTCTCACCAGTGACATCCATGAGGGGCTCCAAGCTGATCCCTGCCAGCCTCTGGCCCTAGGATGAGGCCGTGGCTGGTTTAGACCAGTTCCATCCATGAATGTCCTTCTCCTCTGTACCTTTTCTTATAAAGACAACACCTAATCCAGTAGAAAAGGAGTACAGTAAGGCTGTATATTGTCACCCTGCTTATTTAACGTCTATGCAGAGTACATCATGAGAAATGTTGGGCCGGTCAAAGCACAAGTTGGAATCAAGATTGCCAGAAGAAATATCGATAGCCTCAGATAGGCAGATGACACCACCTTTATGGCAGAAAGTGAAGAGGAGTTAAAGAGCCTCTTGATGAAAGTGACAGAGAAGAGAGAAAATGTTGGCTTAAAGCTCAACATTCAGAAAACTAAGATCATGGTGTCTGGTCCCATCGCTTCATGGGAAATAGATGGGGAAACAGTGTCAGACTTTAGTTTTGGGTGCTACAAAATTGCTGCAGATGGTGATTGCAGCCATGAAATTAAAAGATGCTTGCTCCTTGGAAAAAAAGTTATGATCAATTTAGACAGCACATTAAAAAGCAGATACATTACTTTGCCAACAAAAGTCCATCTAGCCAAGGCTATGGTTTTTCCAGTAGTCAGGTATGGATGTGAGAGTTGGACTCTAAAGAAACCTGAGCACCAAAGAATTGATGCTTTTGAACTCCAACTGGTGTTAGAGAAGACTCTTGAGAGTCCCTTGGACTGCAAGGAGATCCAACCAATCCATCCTAAAGGAAATCAGTCCTGAATATTCATTGGAAGGACTGATGTTGAAGCTGAAACCCCAGTACTTTGGCCACCTGATGCGAAGAGCTGACTCATTTGAAAAGATCCTGATGCTGGGAAAGATTACGGATGGGAGGAGAAACAAATGACAAATGATGAGATGGCTGGATGGCATCGCTGACTTGATGGGCATGAGTTTGAGTGAACTCCAAGAGTTGTTGATGGACAGGAAGGCCTGGCATGCTGCAGCCCATGGGGTCGCAAAGAGTCAGACACGACTGAGCAACTGAACTGAATTGAACTGAATCCAGTAGAGCTCATCTTAACTGGGTTACATCTGCAAAGACTGTAGGGGGCTTCGCTGATGACTCTAGACGGTAAAGAATTTGCTGCCAATGCAAGAGACCCAGGTTCAGTCCCTGGGTCGGGAAGATCTCCTGGAGGAGGAAATGGCAATACACTCCAGTATTCTTGCCTGGAGAATTCTATGGACAGAGGAGCCTGGCAGGCCACAGTTCATGGGGTCACAAAGAGTCAGACACAACTGAGCAATTACCACTGTGAAGACTATTTCCAAAGAGATTCCCTTTCACAGATTCCAGGCTGAAAGACAAAAGGCAGAAGCTGATCCACCAAGGCCTTCTTTACAGTTTTAAAAAAGAACAAGCCCCGTGGTGCCAGGGGGGTGCCTGCCCTACTTCTCTGCCCCTGAAGTTCTCCTGTGACCCCTCAACCTGCCCCATGGAGGCGGAATGCCACTTGGTTGCAGTCATAGCCACAGGTCCTTTTCTGATTGAGTTAAGCAAAGCTATTAAAATTCTGTAAGCTTGAAGGATTACATCTCTTCTCCCCTCTGCCCCTGGATCCATGTAGGTAACGGCCTGGGTGAGTGTGGGCAGCTCCCAGCTCTGGCCAGGGAGGCAGGCAGTGTTGGCAAGGCCACCTGGCAGCACCCAAAGTCATGCCTTCTCTGGAGGTCTGGCAGCAAAGGTGACGCTCCCCCCATCCGAGCTCTCTGCTGTTCCAAGACTGGGGTGGAGAACAGTGTTTCGGTGAGTTCAGTTCAGTCACTCAGTCGTGTCCGACTCTGTGACCTCACGGACTGCAGCACGCCAGGCTTCCCTGTCTGTTCCAGAGTTTACTCAAACTCATGTCCATTGAGTTGGTGATGCCATCCAACCATCTCATCCATGTTGTCCCTTCTCTTCCTGCCCTCAATCTTTCCCAACATCAGAGTCTTTTCAAATGAGTCAGTTCTTCACATCAGGTGGTCAGAGTATTGGAGTTTCAGCTTCAGCATCACTCCTTCCAATGAATATTCAGGACTGATCTCCTTTAGGATGGACTGGTTGAATCTCCTTGCAGTCCAAGGGACTCTCAAGAGTCTTCTCCAACACCCCAGTTCAAAAGCATCAGTTCTTCGGCGCTCAGCTTTCTTTATGGTCCAACTCTCACATCCATACATGACCACAGGAAAAACCATAGCTTTGACTTGACGGACCTTTGTTGGCAAAGTAATGTCTCTGCTTTTTAATATGCTGTCTAGGTTGGTCATAGCTCTTCTTCCAAGGAGCAAACATCTTTTAGTTTCATGGCTGCAGTCACCATCTGCAGCATTTACCTCCCATCAAAACCCAAACAGAAACATCCTAAGTGTCCTTGAACAGGAGGCTACGTAAGTAAGTCAGGGAAGCTCCACAGAACGGAATTCCGTGCAGCCCCTAAAGAGTGATGGCAGGCCCGAGCCCCGGGCCTGGGCAAGGACTCGCTGCCGTGGACACGTGTGCAGAGAGGAGGCAGGCTGCAGGGAGCGGCGTCGCAGCAAGGCAAAGCCCCTGGCACGGCATGGCTCTAGCGAGTGCAGCTGCGTCTCCGCTGGACCCACCAGCCCCTCCAGGGAGGTGGCGGCATGATTCTCGGCTGCTGGCTCTCCAGTGATGTCACTTCTCACATGCTCAGTGTCAACTGGAGAGCTGCCTCCTGTTCATGCTGACCCACAGGAACACTGCCTCAGACCCCGCCGTGGCCCGGGGTTGTTCCCCAGGCGCTGCCTCCGGCCCACCTCAGGCCCCTCAACCCCCCACCACCACCACCTGCCTGGCGCTGGGGGTAGGCACGGTCCCCCTTGGCTGCTACTCCTGCCACTTCTGCCACCCTGGTGGGCAGGAGGCCACCTGAGTTTCTGAGTGGCCACCCCTGCAGGCTGAGACACCGCTGCGGGCTGGGGCGCCCATGCCCCATGGGGCAATCCGTAGCCAGTGGGGAGGGGAGGTTGGAGGGAAAGCCACAGCCGTGTCCCCCTTCCTCTCCTCCCTCCTTCCTCGGCTGTGCCGGGGCCTGGGGCCGAGTGGTAGGACCTGCTGCCCGGCTAGCTGCGTCTCTGGCTCCTGGTGAACGAGGGTGTGCTCTCCGCCCAGCACGCTGCCCCGGGACTGCGTCTCCTGTGAGGTGTTTGCCCCGGGCTCTCCTCAGCGAATCAGCCACGTGGGACAGGACCAGATGCCCCAAATCTTGGTGGCCTAAACATCTTCGCGTCTCATGGTCTGTGGGTCGGTCATTTGAGCTGGGCTGAGCTGGGGGCTTCTGCCCGTCTTGCCCGCAGTCACATTGCAGCCATGGTTAGGGTTAGGCGACTGAGGCTGCAAGGCCAGCCCCTGGCCCACCCAGAGACTCAGCCACTCCATGGGCACCGCCACGGCCCCTGCCACTGGGGGTGGGCTCACAGGGGACCACACTCATCCTCAGTCTCCCTGGGGGCTCTGCAGACCCTGCAGGATGGGGCCCGGTGAAACACATCCTGCCTCCTGCTGCTGTGCCTGCCCACCACATACCACGCGGCTCAGGCCGCTGCCCTCTTGCCGCGCCCCTGGAAGGGTGTAGGTCCCCACTCCATGCTGCAGGCTCCAGCGCACCTAGACCCAAGTCTATGCTGCTCTGAAGATTATGGCAGCATGGAGGGAAGAGGTTTCAGCTTCTGACACCACTGCCTGGGCAGGCACAGACTCAGAGGGGCTCCCTCACCCTGCCCACTCTTCCAACTCTGCACCCGCTCTCTCCAGGCCCCCGAGGGTGACCTCTGTTCTCCCCATGTCCCCGCCTCCCCTGCCCTGGGAGCTGTCCCTGTGCATGACAGCTGAGCCACACACCTCCTGGTTCCATTTCTCACCCCAAGCAGCACAGCAAGAGGCCTGCTGGCCAGAGTCTGCCCTGGTGTCTGGCAGTGGGTGGGGGCAGTAGTGCATGCCCACCCCAGCCTGGGCCCGAGCCCCTGAAGCTCCCGTCTGCCCCCCACATTACCACCTCCCCTCATCCCTCCAGTGACACACCTTGTAGAAGGACAAGGTCCTAATGGATGTGTCTGTTTTCTGCACCACAGAGTAAATGATATTTCGGAATGCAAACTCCGATTTCCTCACCTTTTCCATCCTCTTGCCTGGCTCATTTTAATTTCAGGGCACTTGCTCCATATGAAATTGCATCCTCTTTAGAGTTTGGGACAAGGACCTAGGTCTCTCTCCATGCAATAGCTATCCAGACACGCCTTGTCAACAGCTCCCCGGGCGGACTTGCTGATAAAATCCCACACTATGATGAGGCAAAATGAGCAGGAAGCTGGTGGAGTGGCAATCCTACCTCTCCTCAAACACTTTCCAAGCTCACCTGTGGAGAAGCTACCTGCAGTGCCTGATGGACCCTTGAACACCAAAAAAATCGAAGCTCGTGGCATCCGGTCCCATCACTTCATGGGAAATAGATGAGGAAAAAGGGAAACAGTGAGGGACTTTATTTTCTTGGGCTCCAAAATCACTACAGATGGTGACTGCAGCCATGAAATTAAAAGAAGTTTGTTCCTTGGAAGAAAAACCATGACCAACCTAGACAGTATATTAAAAAGCAGAGACATCACTTTACTAACAAAGGTCCACCTAGTCAAAGCTATGGTTTTTCCAGTAGTCGTGTATGGATGTGAGAGTTGGACCGTAAAGGAGGCTGAGCACCAAAGAATTGATGCTTTTGAACTGTGGTGTTGGAGAAGATTCTTGAGAGTCCCTTGGACTGCAAAGAGATCCAACCAGTCCATTCTGAAGAAGATCGGTCCTGAGTATGCATTGAAAGGACTGATGTTGAAGCTGAAACTCCAATACTTTGGCCACATGATGTGAAGAGCCGACTCACTGGAAAAGACCCTGATGCCCGGGAAAGATTGAGGGCAGGAGGAGAAGGGCACGACAGAAGATGAGATGGTTGGATGGCATCACCGACTCAATGGACGTGAGTCTGAGCGAGCTCCCAGAGATGGTGAAGGACAGGGAGGCCTGGTGTNCCAACCAGTCCATTCTGAAGAAGATCGGTCCTGAGTATGCATTGAAAGGACTGATGTTGAAGCTGAAACTCCAATACTTTGGCCACATGATGTGAAGAGCCGACTCACTGGAAAAGACCCTGATGCCCGGGAAGGATTGAGGGCAGGAGGAGAAGGGCACGACAGAAGATGAGATGGTTGGATGGCATCACCGACTCAATGGACGTGAGTCTGAGCGAGCTCCCAGAGATGGTGAAGGACAGGGAGGCCTGGTGTGCTGCAGTCCGTGGGGTCACAGAGTCGGACACGACTGGGTGACTGGACAGCGGCGTGTGTGCGCCACCCAGGTGCATCTCAAAGGTGAGCCTCACAGGCGCACCCACAGGAGCCTCTCAGACACACCTCTCTACACACCTTAAAGGCACTCCTAAATGGAACATCTACTTGCATCGAGTCCACCCCTGGGGCTGCTCAAGGGCCTGGGACCCACCAGTGGGTGCGTTGAGAAGTGAGGGGGGAGAAGCCCTCCTGCAGGTGAGGTGGCCAGGTGCTTACGCCATGTGCCCAGGGCTCCTCAGGGCACTAATGCCTCAGCTCCCATACCTATGAGCACTTCAGGGGGCAGCAAAACCCACCAGCAAGTCACTGTGGGCCCCCTTCACGCCCACCCACTGCCACCAGGGGTCTCGCATGGGTGGTCTGCCCTGAGGACTCGCTGAGACCCTCCATCGGCAGTGCCAGCCCCAGGCCCTCTGCCCCGACACAGGGGAGAATCGCTCCTCCTTTCCTCAGCCCTGCAGAGGCAGAGACAGGAAAAGCAGGAACAGGGAAGGTGGCCCCGGCAGGGTGAGCACAGGGCCTGGGAAACACAGCCCCAGAAACCCGGCTCCTCTGGGCCATCTGGCTGTATGGCCACCTCGTCACGGGCACAGCCCTCACGTCCAGCACAAGCTGGACTCCAGCTTATGGTGGGAGAGGGCTCTGGAAGCTTCCCAGGGCTGGATTTAGAGAGAGGTGACCCTCAGCCTGGGCCCCAGTCCGAACTCTGCAGCTGCCCCCGGCCGCAGCCATGCTCCCTAATCTGGGAAAGCGGAGCCCTCAGCACAGCCCTGAAAGGCCTCTGCTGCATGAAGAAGCGGAGGCGGGACAGAGCAGCTCCAAGCCGGCGCCCTAAGCTCGGCCAGCTGGGCCTTTGTGGCTGATGCAGCTGCCGGGCACCCACCCAGGACCACACAGAAGGCCCCCCCCGAACGGAGACTGGTGCTGAGCAAACTGGTGCAGCCACGGAGGTGCTGGCGCCACACTCCCACACGCATGTGCACAGATGGACGCCCACACATGCATGTCACGTCCACACATTTCCACTGGCTCAGTGCACACAGCCCTGCCTCCTGGTTATGAGCGTGATGACGACATAGACACGACAGCATGAGAAAGAGAAACGAGGCCCTTCTCCCGGCCCTCCGCGACTCGGTCTCCAGCTAAACCTCTCCACTTCCGCCTCTGGTCAGGGTGCTCAGCACCCCTCTGGCTGCTACAGAAGGCGAGCCCAGAACACCAGCCGCCCGACCTTGCTGAGTGATGTGCGCGCTGGTGGGCAGAGCTCCTACCCTTAACCGCGCTGCGGTCCCTGAGCACACACGCACACTCACACGCGTGCACTCACTCGCAGGCATCCTCGTCCACACCCAGCATATGCACTCACATGCATGCACACACGTCTGCACACGGTTTCTCGTGTGAAGGGAAGTGAAGGGAGCTCCTCCACCTGGAGAGTCAGGCAGACTTGGGGTGAGTCCTCCAGCTGTGACCCAAGCTTTCTCATCTCATCTCGGCTCACAGGGAGGTTGGGATCAGACCTCGAGGAGGGACGGTGGCACGGCGCTCAGCCGGAGGCCCCGCTGCTGTCTGGGCCCATGGGTCCCCGTGTGAGGCCCAGACACTCAGGCATGATCTCGTCCATAACACCAGGTAGTGCTGGCAGAGCCACCCTGGGCTCTGTGTGAGCAGAGGGCCTGGCAGCCTGAGGAAGGGTCCCAGGAAGTGGGGCCTGGGCCGAGAAGAGAGGAGTGTGGTGGGCGCTCGTGGAGACCACTCCTAACTAGGGATGCGGGCTCTTGACAGAGAATAGACCCCTCCTC
>SJYB01006884.1:12109-23075 GCA_006408585.1 Antidorcas marsupialis
CTCCCCCATCCTCCTGCCCCGGCCCCTCGCGCAGGGGGGGGCTCCGGTCACTCCCGCCTGTCCAGAGCCAGTCCACGGGGGGCGGCCTCCCAGGGAGCTGAGTCAGGGGTCCCCCGGCCACGTGCAGCCCGCCCCCACCCCACTGTCCTCAGGGGCCTGACCTTGCGCCTGTCTGTCCATCCACACAGCCCTCCTCCAGACGCTCTCCTGCAGGGGCACAGAGGTGTAGGCAGGGAGCCTCGGGCGCACACCAGGGCCCCAGCCCAGTCCCAGCCTGTCTTGCGGCCCCCAGATTCCACAGCAGTGGACTCGCCTGCAGAACACTCAGGGCTGTGTTCTGACCCCCAGTCAGCCCTCTGGGCGCTTCCAGGCCCTGAGGGCACGGGAGGGGGGTGGGGGAAGCCCCCGGTCAGTTTCCCGCGGGGCCCCGTCTCGGCCTCCTCCTACAGGGGGTCCCTGATCAGACCCCTGGGGCGCGGGTGGGGGCAGGGGAGCCCCCGGTCAGTTTCCCGCGGGGCCCCATCTCGGCCTCCTCCTACAGGGGGTCCCCGATCAGGGCCCTCTCCCCGCGCGGTCCCTGGGCGCTGTGTTTTTCCAGCTTGTGTGTTGTCCTCTTGGAGACATCACGGTTTAAGAGGCACCGGGCAGGGCGGTGGTGCCGCCTGGGGCCCTGGGCGTGAGGAGGGGCCTCCGTCTTAAGCCCCATCTTAGGGCTGCTGGCCAAGAGTCCGGTGTTAATGGACCAGCACGTTCATTAAACAAGGACGTCTCTGCAACAAACACATGGACAGATGCGCAGACCACAGCCCGGTCGCCAAGGCTCAAGGGGGTTGACCACATGTGTCCCGGGAGGGACAGTCCTCGGCCACCAGGGCAGTGTTTGCGTGTGATCCCGGCACTGAGGTTCTGTGCTCATTGGTGAACAGAGCTCAGCGCAACTGTGATCGGGAGTCAGCAAAGTGACCTGTGAGAGCCTCCCCTTCCAGACCCCTCAGGGGGACTCTGGGGAGCGGGGCTCGGGCAGAGCAGGTTTTCTGTGAAAGTCGTGAATCCAGGCTCTGGGCAAGGTGCCTCCTTGACTCTGTGTCCCCAGAGGCGCGGTCACCCCGGGCTAGAGGCCTGGGCGCATCCCAGGAGCCCGGCCCCCAGGACGGGGCTGCAGTGGAGCCCGGCCCCTCCTCCCCCACTTCCTGGGCTGGGGTCCAGGCAGAGCGGGATCAGGCCCTGCTGCGCGCTGGCCTGTGGGGCTGGGAGCCCTAGCCGCCCTCTGGAAGCTGCCGTTGCTCACTGGACATTCATTCTCGGTTCTGAGGATGGCTCAAGGGGCGCAGAGACAACGGTCCTCAACATGGACCCCATCCCCCACCAGGAAGCAGCCAGGGCCAGGAGCCTCGCCTGAAGTCTTGGTCCCATGAGGCCCACGTCTGTTCAAGGCAGCGGTGGGCTGGAGACGCAGGACCCGTTGGACAGGAGCCTTCAGACCAGCCCACCAGCCTGACGGAGCCGGTCTAGAGACTCCAAGGTCACCAACATCCCATCTCATTCTGCCATCGAGGGGCACATTGCCCCAAGGAAAGCCATATCCACTGAGCTCTTTCCGAAATGTTTAGCATGCCATCTCACCTGCAAACAACCCTGGAGCTAAAGCAAAAATTCTTCTGCAAACGGACATGAGCCCTCACCCACTTCTGGCCCTGGATAGATGGGGCAGGGTGGACACAGCGAGGAGCGGGGCGGGCAGGTCTGCAAACTGCAGGAGGAGCTTTCACCGGGAGGGCGGCCGGAGCCTGGGGAGGCCCCGCTGGCATCTCGCCCGTGGGACATCTGACCTTCGGAACCCTCCTTCCTTGTCTCTCCTGTGGGACATCTGACCCTCGGAACCCTCCTTCTGTGTCGGCCAAGCGCAGCTGGGAACCAGAAACGGCGGGTGCCATGTGGACGAGGACCCCAGGCTTCATCTGGCTGGACTCCCGACTCCAGGCCCAGCCCAGGTCAGCGGGGTCACCCTCAGGGGTCGCCATCGGCTCATCTCTGCATCCGAGCTCAGCTCCGTGACTCCAGATTTCAAAACGTGTCTTCCTGCGGTAGCGTCTGTCACACACTTGTCCACAGACAAGGACCTTGGGAGCCCAGGTCACCTGGAGATGAAGCTCCAGAGTCAGGTCAAACCCGGGTCTCCCCAAGCCCAGTCTGTGCCGAGCCCGGCCTGACAGTCCCCTCGCTCCACACCTGTTGGGGCACCTTTTCTGCCAGGAGTAGAGGCATTTCTTACTGAACCCAGAGCTAAACACGTCACTCTGTGGATAAATGGCCTCATCCCTGCGTGTCTGACCCAAGGGCAGGACTCGGGAGATTCACCCTTCCCTTTGGGGGGCTAGGGGTCCGTGGTCACTGCCCACATCAGCCACACCTGCCCTCCGCAGCTGAAGGCGTGGCCCCCGCGGTGTGTGAGGAAGAGATGACCTCTCGCTCTCTGCTCTGGAGCATCCGGAGGGCACGCCTTGTCCACGGTCACTCCGTGGCCAGGCCCGCCCAGAGCCCCGGGCTGACTCGGGCCCGCAGCTCTGTCCCCAGTCTGGGCGTTCCCCCTCAGGCGTTCATCTGAACGGGAAGGAGCATGTCTGAAGGTCCGGAAGCCTCTTTCCGGTTCTAAAATCCAGTGTTCTCTCTTTCTTTCTGAAGTTTAGAGAAGAGCCTGCTCCGGCCTTGTCCCCCAAAGACTCTCATTGTTCTGAGTGTTCCTCGAGTGACCCCTGTTGTCTCTGAGTAGCTGGGGCCCCGCACGGTTATCGGGGTCTCCTCTGGGACTCCCCGCACGCTCGCTGCGGGCCTGTGAGCCTCCCGCCCCGGAGCTGCGCGGCTGGGGCCTTGGGGCTTTGGTTTTCCTGGTGCTTGTGTGCGATTTTGGTCAAGCGTTCGGGAGGGAAGGTGGAGGAGGGCCTGGCAGTGCAGTCCAGCATCCCTGCCTGGAGATCCCCATGGACAGAGGAGCCTGGAGCCGGGGGGGCTACAGTCCATGGGGTCGCAGCGTCAGACACGACTGAGCGACTAACACACACTGTCAGGAGGGGAGGAAACGAAGGACCCCCCTCCCCTCGTGTCTGCTGTGGAGGCGCTGAGCTGTGAAGGGCCCCGCCCCCCTGCAGCTCTGTCCGGGAGTCTGTGCGCCCGCTCACTCACACCATCGGCAGCCCGAGCCCGGGTCCTGAGGTTCTCCATTACCTAGAGTTAGTCAGTTCAGTCGTGTCCGACTCTGCAACCCTATGGGGACTGCAGCCCACCAGGCTCCTCTGTCCCTGGGATTCTCCAGGCAAGAGTCATGGAGTGGGCTGCCATTTACTTCTCCAGGGAATCTTCCAGACCCAGGGATCGAACCCAGGTCTCCCTCATTGCAGACAGATGCTTTAACCTCTGAGCCACCAGGGAAGCCCAAGGAAACAGAAACTCAAAGAGGTGAAGGCGGAAGCTAAGGCAGGCGACCTGTGAGGGAACCAGAGCCGGCTCCCCGCCCGCCCGCCAGGGCCCCGCTCTACCCAGGAGGGCTGAGGGGACCTGGCCCCTGTCCCCCCAGGAGGGGGCTTCGAAGCTGTACTCTCATGCCCTGGGGTTCTCAGGGGCGAGCTGGGCTCTGAGGAGAGACCTGGGCTCTGAGGGTGACCTGGGCTCTGAGGGTGACCTGGGCTCTGAGGGTGACCTGGGCTCTGAGGGTGACCTGGGGCTCTGAGGGGTGACCTGGGGCTCTGAGGATGACCTGAGCTCTGAGGGGTGACCTGGGGCTCTGAGGGTAACCTGGGGCTCTAAGGGGCAACCTGGGTTCTCGGGGGTGACCTGGGGGCACACCCCCATAGAGGGCTTTGGGAACTTCCCTACCAGACCCTCAAATTCCTTCTGACTCTCCAGAATCTGACAGACTGAGACCCCACCGGTCATGGGCCTGCCCTCCCCCCACCGCANACCTGGGGGCACACCCCCATAGAGGGCTTTGGGAACTTCCCTATCAGACCCTCAAATTCCTTCTAACTCTCCAGAATCTGACAGACTGAGACCCCACCGGTCATGGGCCTGCCCTCCCCCCACCGCATTCCCCACTGCCAGCTAAGAGAGGACTCACCAGAATGGAAGCGCTCCCGAATGCTGGGCTCCTGTGTCCGGGAGGGAGGGGGCAGGGGAGGGGGAGCAGGGCTGAGCTCAGGAGGAGAGTGAGGCGGCCTGTGCTCCGCAGTGCGTCCACACATCAGCCCACCCTCTCTTCCATCCACCATCCACCATCCATTCGCCTACTAACCTCCTAGACGAGAAACTAGAGGCACGATGGTTGTCTCCTGCCCAGGCTAGCATTTTTATTGGATTTAAAGTGATGATGACCTCCACTGGAAGGTTGATCTGATCTGCAAATTGTTTTGATAATGAAGCCTGATTTGCTACTTAATTTACACAGCAGATTGTTTTCATAAATTAAACACTTGACTCAAGGCTTTGATGGAAATATATTGAAGATACTCTACAACATACAATTTTCTAGAAAGATATACATTTTTGACAACTATTTAACGTCACAAGAAAAAGCTTTCGGTGACAATTTTAAGACTCGTGAGGAAGAGGTGTGTCTTTTGTTAATTTTTTAATTCAAAGCATCGAAGCCACTGCCCTGGGGCAGATGCAGCATTTTTTCTTTTAGCTATTTTTTTAGCTCCCATGACCGGGTCAGCAGGACAAAACCAGTTTGCTCTACTTTGCAGTCAGAGCAGAGACATGCCTGCAGAGGCCTGGTGCTGGTGGGCTGCCCGGACGGCAGCATCTGGCGCTCTGCTTTGGCCCCTGTTTGGCGAGTCTCACTGAAGGTCAGGCATCTGACATACAGTTGATTTCTTAGAGCCACTATGTCTGACAAGGACTGTTTGTGATGCAAGCATTTGGGGTTTTGAGGGATTAAGGAGAGTAGTCATCGCTGGACTGGTAAGTAGCAGATATGGATTCGGATTCCAGGTTTGTCTGTTGTGTTTGGAAAGCCGGCCTTAAACCCCAGACTGCTAACCCTCTCATTAGGGCAGCTCAGAAACGCCTCCATACCCCAGGATATCTACGGGTCATGTGACCTCTGTCCCCTGCGTAGACGCTGGTTTTACATGAAAGTCAAACAAAACGTGATAACTGATGGACGCTCTTTGATGAAAGTTCAAAACAGTGAAACGGGCTCCTAAGATTTCACCTATATTCCAGAGAGACCACATTCTCATCTCATAACTTTATCAAAATTCTTCTAGTTTCCTTTTGCCAGAATCTGGCCCCAAGACTCTTTCCTTGGGCTCCAAAATCACTGCAGATGGTGACTGCAGCCATGAAATTAAGAGACACTTGCTTCTTGGAAGAAAAGCTATGACCAACCTAGACAGCAGAGACATTATTTTGCCATCAAAGGTCCGTCTAGTCAAGGCTATGGTCTTTCCAGTAGTCATGTATGGATGTGAGTTGGACTATTAAGAAATCTGAGCACCGAAGAATTGATGCTTTTGAACTGTGGTGTTGGAGAAGACTCTTGAGAGCCCCTTGGACTGCAAGGAGATCCAACCAGTCCCTCCTAAAGGAGATCAGTCCTGAATATTCACTGGAAGAACTGCTGCTGAAGCTGAAACTCCAATCCTTTGGCCACCTGATGCGAAGAGCTGACTCACTGGAAAAGACCCTGATGCTGGGAAAGATTGAAGGCAGGAGGAGAAGGGGAGGACAGAGGATGAGATGGTCGGATGGCATCATTGACTCAATGGACATGAGTTTGAGTAAACTCCGGGAGTTGGTGATGGACAGGGAAGTCTGGTGTGCTGCAGTCCATGGGGTCTCAAAGAGTCGGACATGACTGAGCTACTGAACTGAGCCCCAAGACAAGAATGCTGACATGCTGGAGTATCTCACGGGCTTCGCTGTATATGAAGTACCATTGATAGAGCATCCTGACAAGCCAGTCAAGGCAAGTTCAATGGAAATCTGAGGTGTGCTAGTCTTCCCGCCGTTCCCTGGGTCTTGTAACAGTGTTGTGATCTTCAGACTGCCGGCCCCGAAGTGGATTGTTCCACTGACAATCACAGTCACACACTCATGACTCAAGGGAAACATGAATTTCGGATTGGATCCTGGCAGATGCATAGCGCATTTTTCACCCTTCTTATCACGAATTATCCAAAACCCAGTCTCTTGATCAAACAGCTCTGAGCGTCACAGAGGGTGGTTCTCTGGGACGAGCTCCACCGGCCTCATGTACAGACCCCAGCATCAGGGACCTTCCTGACACACAGTCACGTCTGCTCACTGACACTCGTGTGTTTCATGCAAGTAAAAATCAGACGTTTTATTTACCCTGTGAGAGAAGACTGCTTCAGTCTTTACCCATGCATCCTTTGCACATGTGTCCTTAGGCCACCGAGAGGGTCAGAGCTGCTAGCTACGGGGCCTCGGGGAGACGTGCCCCGCAGCAAGCATCAGAGCCTGCCGCAGTGCCTTCAGCCGGCGTGAATCCGAACGAAGATCGGAAGTCTGCAAAGGCAGCTGGCCCTCAGGGCTCGGGGAATGGAGGCGGATTCTCTGTGAGTCTTAGGAAAATGTGATAGCCCGCTCTTCACGTGGCTGGTCTTCAGCCGAAGCTGCAAAGCATACCCGGAGGAGAGAAAGCTACATTGTCCAGACCTAAAAAACAAGAAGTGCAGCCTGGAGAGCTTGTCCACGAGTCTGAACAGAAACTCACTGAGAAATTCTGACCCTCGCAGCCCAAAGATCCAGAAGGGGTTGTGACGTTTCCGCAGGTTTCACAGAGAGGTACTCGCTGTGCCTGGATGGGTGGGGACTTAGAGGAAGCAAAACCGCTAGATGCTTACTCATGTCCAGCCCTTTTCAACCCCGTGGGCTGCAGCCCGCCAGGCTCCTCTGTCCATGGAATTCTCCAGGCAGGAATACTGAAGTGGGTAGCCATGCCGCTCTCCAAGGGATCTTCCCAACCCAGGGACTGAGCCACGGCCTCTTGCGTTGCAGGAGGGTTCTTTACCGCCTGAGGCACCAGGGAGGCCCTTTAAGGCACGTAAAGGAAAGCCGTGGCAAATCCTCATCACATGGTAAATTAACTCAAGATTTAGTTGCTTTACACATCAGGATTTTTATGCGCTTACCTTGATTGTTTTTATGCATTCACACCTTGAGCTGTGCCTGACCTTCAGCTGCAGAATAGTAACACTGGCCATGGCCTTGACGGAGACCTCCCAAGTGGTTGCTTTTGCATACACTAACCCAGCTGGCCGTAGCTCCTAATTCGGAGGGATTTCCATAAAGGCCTGGTCACAGATACAGAGAGGGAAATAGCGGTCCACCACTGAGAAGGGGTAGACCTCGTTTCAGTACTGGCCGTATCGTCTGTTGCATCCTTGGGCTGCTTTTGGGGAGCGTTTGGTAAAAAGGCAGATTCCGTTGCTGATCCTCTGGACCCTGTAAGAGACTGCAGAGGAGCGCCTTGCAGACCTAAGGGGCTGATGAGGGTCATGGACACGGGGTCCCCCGGGTGACGGCGGGAGTGTGGCCAAGGGAGGGGGGCGCTTGAGACCACCTCATCCGTGAGGCTGACTTTCCCACCTGAGACAGATCCTTGGGAGAAACAGTTCGGAAGGAAGGATAATTAAAGGGAAATCAAGCTGAACGCAACGACACTTCCCGCCCGATCACATTCACAAGGAAACGTGATGTCCTAGAAGAAATGGGCTTCTCTACAGGAGGATGTTGTACTCTCTTGAGTCTTTTTTTCCTTCATTTCACTACAAACAGCAGCGAAGACTCGAACCCCCACTCACTCTCTTCTCGATTCCCGGGTGCTGGCGCCGGGTGCAGTGTGTGCAGGGTTGCTGGGTTTCAGAGGCCCTCCGTCTGGGGCAGCCTGGACCCCTCTCTCTGCAAAGTTGGACAGCGGCCCCCAGTCTCCCCCAGTTGCCGGGCAAGCGATGGGAGTGGCCGTCCTGCACCTGTACCTGCAGGATTTCTGCTCTTCCCCTGGGAACTCTCAACCATAGGAGGCCAGGGCAAGCATCACGAGGGCCAGGGCCTTTCCGACGCCGGTGAAGCCTCGCAGCAGCAGCCGGCTGGGAGACCTGGCCTCTAACGCGCCCCTAGGCACTCTGAAGTTCCTTCCTGCAGTCCATCCCGGCCCCCTCAGGAGCTGGCGCCCGCAGTGCCCTCCTGGCCCCACGAACTCCGCCCCACAAAGCCCCACAAGCTGGCCCTTCAGATGAGGGGTGTGCCCACCAGTCAGGGTCGGTATTCTGGGAGCTTCTGGGACCACCACCTGGAGCCGGTCCCTGCGCCTCCCACAAGAGCGCCTGCTCAGCACCCGGCAAGTCAAGGCTTCGGTCGTGTGTGTGTGTGTCGCGTGTGTGAGTCTCATCTGCAGAACCCCAGCTTGGGAGGGGCACGCCCTGCTGTCTTCTTTTCAGATACAGCAGCCACCTGGCTCCTCTGAGAGTGGGGGGGATGGGAGTGGGGGGACAGAGGCAGACCACACGCAGAGCAGCCAGGTCACGGCCAGAGCCGGGGACACCCATGCCCAGGACACGGGGTGACCGCCGGGTTCAGAGGGGCACACTCGTAGGCTCTGGTGAACGGTCTCAGTTTTCGCTGAAGACGAAAACTTTCCGTTTGTGAGGATCCGTGACCCCCAGCTGATTCCCCTGTTTGTAGGTGCCATCATTGTGAGGATGGCAGTGCGGATGAGAAGACCCACAACCCACGACTGTTTCATTTTCATTCAAGAGTCTGTTTTCCCAGCAAACCAGGCTCCCTGTCTGGAGGAGTGACGGTGCCCCAGTCCTCCCCGTGGCGGCCCGGGGCCCATGTCTCTGACCCCCCCATCCCCATGGCGGCCCGGGGCCCATGTCTCTGACCCNCTTGGGAGGGGCACGCCCTGCTGTCTTCTTTTCAGATACAGCAGCCACCTGGCTCCTCTGAGAGTGGGGGGGATGGGAGTGGGGGGACAGAGGCAGACCACACGCAGAGCAGCCAGGTCACGGCCAGAGCCGGGGACACCCATGCCCAGGACACGGGGTGACCGCCGGGTTCAGAGGGGCACACTCGTAGGCTCTGGTGAACCATCTCAGTTTTCGCTGAAGACGAAAACTTTCCGATTGTGAGGGTCCGTGACCCCCAGCTGATTCCCCTGTTTGTAGGTGCCATCATTGTGAGGATGGCAGTGGGGATGAGAAGACCCACAACCCACGACTGTTTCATTTTCATTCAAGAGTCTGTTTTCCCAGCAAACCAGGCTCCCTGTCTGGAGGAGTGACTGTGCCCCAGTCCTCCCCGTGGCGGCCCGGGGCCCATGTCTCTGACCCTCCATCCTCCCTGCAGCGGCCCCGGGCCCATGTTTCTGACCTCCCCGTCTCTGCAGGCATAGAGAATGACGAGGAAATCAAGCAGCTGGACGAGGAGATCAAGGAGCTGAACGAGTCCAACTCACAGATGGAGGCTGATATGATCAAGCTCAGAACTCAGGTAACAGTTTCTAAGGCCCCCAATCGAGCAGCCCTGGAGGCCCCAGGCCCCCAGGCCCCCAGAGGGCGTGTGTCCCCCTGGTCTTAGCCCGGTCTTCCTCACTCTTTCACCCTTTTCTGGGTCTTCTATTGAGGTGATTTCAGTGGCAAAATTTGCTGTCACTGCAGGGCCCCTGGTGGACGAGTGTCCACTCGTGTCGGAGTTTCACTGAAGCACGGTTCCCAGTGGTGGGTCCTGAGGGTCTCCTGTCCCTGCAGGGGGAGAGCTCATCCCCCGGAGGCCAAAGCGGGGCCACCCATCCCTGGGCTCTGGGCCCGCCTGTGTCCATGCAGACTCCTGACGAGGCTGCTGGGTGGGCCAGGTCCAGTCTCCACCGAGCCCCTGCCGGAGGCCTGAGCCCAAGTGCCTCGTCCTGACCCCACGTGCCTGCAGCAGCCACACAGGACGTGCGCACATCAGGCCGCGCACGCGGACTGCAACGGCTGAGCTGAGGCTGCAGAGCTGCAGGCCCAGGGCGCCCAGCTCAGCCGCCCACAGGGCTGCGCCTCGCGAGGCTCCGGGGCGGGACACCCCCGGTGTGGTCAGAGGTGACGCTGGGGGCCCCATCCTGCTTGGAGCCTCTCCCCGCGGTCAGATCCCCCTCCCCAGCTGTCCCCTCCGGGACGCTCACAGCCTCTCTGGGACCCTCCTTACGGGCTCAGGCATCCAGGGACAGGCCGCTGCTGGTCCTTGCCCCCCAGGGGCACAGCCTCTCCAGGGTGGGAAGGTTGGAGACCCCACCACCTGGCTTTCTGGTGCCCCCCTGCCCCGCCGCCAGTGACACCCAGAGAGGGAGAAAGCCTCGCTGCTGTGCTGTGACCGGAAGGGAAGGCAGAGCTCAGCGGGGCCCCCTGACCGCACTGGACACCCAGTGATGATTACAAGGCAAAGGTCATGGCACCTGCCACCCCACCCCCAACCTGGGACCCAGACCACCCGAGCCTCACCCTTGCCTGTTACCTGCGGGCTCCATGTGAGCTCTCAGTGCAAAAGCAGGCTCTGCCTCTGCTGCTTCAAAGGCATCAGTCTGACCTGCATTTTCCTCCTGCAGAGGGCGTGGGAGACCAGGTGCCCACAGGGTCCTGGGTCCTGAGCCCAAAAGAGCTCAGTGGTCTCTCCATTGGAAGTGCTCAGGACGGCTGCTTCCCCGGTGGCTCAGTGCCAGGACTTGGCATTTCCAAGCAAGGCGCACAGGTTCAGTCCCTGGTCAGGGAGCTAAGAGCCCTAAAGCTTTGTGGCTTGGCAAAAAAAAAAAATTCAAATGCAGAGTTATGCATACGTTTTGTTTCATCAAATCAGTGATTGCTCAGCTCTGTGTACGTCTGTTACACGACTTAGCTCTGTCCTGAGCCCGGGCACGAGGTCGTGCACACACGCACACGCTGTCCTCCGGTCCTCGTCCCTCCGCTGC
>SJYB01006884.1:23376-35259 GCA_006408585.1 Antidorcas marsupialis
TATGACCCGCAGAACAGGCTGCCTCCAGCCCCTCCCTGACCCTGGGTGCCCCGGATGGGGCAGAGCCAGCCTTGGCCTCTCCTGGGCTGTATGGTGTACCCATGGCTGCCTCGGGGTGGGTTTGAGAGGAAGGTGCTGGCTCCGCCCTTCTGCTGGGAGCCCCGTGGGAGCGCGTCAGCCCTTCCACACCGAGGGGCCAGCCACGGGGCATGCTGACCCCCTGGCAGCACTCTGCCCCGCCCCCGTTCCACCTGTGTCCCAACTCCGAGCAGTTCCTGGGGTGCTGGGTTTTCCTCTGAACGCTGCTGGGTCAGAAGCCCAGGACAATGAGTGTCCTTCCACAGGGAACACTCTCACCTAGAGACGTGCCTACTGACAAGTGTTATTGCTCCTGAATCCACAAAGAGCCAGATCTTGCCTGGCGAACCTGGGAAAGCTGAAGCCAGGGACTCCCTCAGACCCCAACTGCTTGGGATCCTTGGGTGTAAGCAGGGACACCCTACCTGAGAAATCGGAGTTTAAGAGCTGATGAGCAGAGATTCGGGTAATTCAGGGCAATCAGTGGTTGCCATTTGGAGGCGCCAGGCTGTGAATTTGGCGTACGGCAGACAGTCCTATTTCCACGCATCCCTTCTGAGGCCAGCCTGGGGACCCACAGAGCCGAGCACACATGCTGCGGCCTCCAGGAGCTCCCTGCTTGGTTCTATCGTGAGGGTCCCTCAGCTCCCTTCGCAGAGCGGGCCCCTCTCCAGCCTGCTGTGCAGTGTGAGGGCTGGTCGTCTGGCGGCAGGCGGAGGCCAGGAGGCTCCACAGCAACGGCTACCTGCTCTCTGGGAGGCTAGAGGAAGGGAGAGCGGTCAGGAGGCATGCCAGACCCTTCTCTGAGGTAAGGAGGCAGTGACACCACGCAGGCCGCCAGGGACCCCTGGCTCGCGACTGCAAAGAGGGTCAGTTCCGTCTCCGTCGTGTCCGGCTCTTTGGGACCCCACGGACAGCAGCACGCCAGGCCCCCGGTCCATCACCCACTTCCGGAGCTGCTCAAACTCAAACTCCTGTCCATCACGTCAGTGACGCCATCCAACCATCTCACCCTCTGTCCTCCCCTTCTCCTTCCGCCTTCAGTCTTTCCCAGCATCAGGGTCTTTTCTAACGAGTCAGCTCTTCACATCAGGTGGCCAAAGGATTGGAGTTTCAGCTTCAGCAGCAGTCCTTCAAATGAATATTCAGGACTNAGGGTCAGTTCCGTCTCCGTCGTGTCCGGCTCTTTGGGACCCCACGGACAGCAGCACGCCAGGCCCCCGGTCCATCACCCACTTCCGGAGCTGCTCAAACTCAAACTCCTGTCCATCACGTCAGTGACGCCATCCAACCATCTCACCCTCTGTCCTCCCCTTCTCCTTCCGCCTTCAGTCTTTCCCAGCATCAGGGTCTTTTCTAACGAGTCAGCTCTTCACATCAGGTGGCCAAAGGATTGGAGTTTCAGCTTCAGCAGCAGTCCTTCAAATGAATATTCAGGACTGATTTCCTTTAGGATGGACTGGTTGGATCTCCTTGCAGTCCAAGGGACTCTCAAGAGTCTTCTCCAACACCACAATTCAAAAGCATCAATTTTTCTGCACTCAGCTTTCTTTATAGTCCAATTTTCACATCCATACATGACCACTGGAAAAACCATAGCCTTGACTAGACGGACTTTTGTTGGCAAAGTAATGTCTCTGCTTTTTAATAGTCTATCTAGGTTGGTCACAGCTTTTCTTCCAAGAAGCAAGCATCTTTTAATTTCATGGCTACAGTCACCATCTGTAGTGATTTTGGAGCCCCTAAAAATAAAGTCTGACACTGTTTCCACTGTTTCCTTATCTGTTTGCCGTGAAGTGATGGAATCAGATGCCATGATCTTAGTTTTTTGAATGCTGAGTTTAAGCCAGCTTTTTCACTCTCCTCTTTCACTTTCATCAAGAGGCTCTTTAGTTCTTCTTCACTTTCTGCCATAAGGGTGGTGTCATCTGCATATATGAGGGTATTGATATTTCTCCCAGCAGTCTTGATTCCAGCGTGTGCTTCCTCCAGCCCAGCATTTCTCATGATGTGCTCTGCATATCAGTTAAATAAGCAGGGTGACAATATACAGCCTTGACGTACTCCTTTCCCAATTTGGAACTAGTCTGTCGTTCCTTGTCCGGTTCTAACTATTGCTTCTTGACCTGAGTACAGATTTCTCAGGAGGCAGGTCAGATGGTCTGATATTCCCTTCTCTTGAGGAATTTTCCAGTTTGTTGTGATCCACACAGTCAAAATCTTCGGCGTAGTCAATAAAGTAGATTTTTTTCTGGAGAGGATAGTGACTCACAAATAAACCAATATTTCAAGATTTCTCTGTGAAGTATTAGCTTCAGCCTTGTACTGCAAAGAGATCCAACCAGTCCATCCTGAAGGAGATCAGCCATGGGTGTTCTTTGGAAGGAATGATGCTAAAGCTGAAACTCCAGTATTTTGGCCACCTGATGTGAAGAGTTGACTCACTGGAAAAGACTCTGATGCTGGGAGGGATTGGGGGCAGGAGGAGAAGGGGATGACAGAGGATGAGATGGCTGGATGGCATCACCGACTTGATGGACGTGAGTCTGAGTGAACTCCGGGAGTTACTGATAGACAGGGAGGCCTGATGCACTGCGATTCATGGGGTTGCAAAGAGTCGGACACAACTGAGTGACTGAACTGAACTGAACTGAAGAAAAGGATGTGTTAGTCCCACATCCTAAGATACTAATCCAGATAGATCATCCTGTCACACCAGCAGAAAGGCCTGGGTGGCACAAGGCCAGTCCTCACACGATCATCTGTGCACAGCGGCAAGAAGACCTTTTAACAACTGCATGGAAGCTGAGACAGCCTGGGAGCCTAGCCCGCCTTCATGCACCGGTTCCTTTCCAGAGAGACCAGCTGCTCGGGTCCAGTTGCCAAGTGCTCGAGTGTGAGGACTCAGAGCACACAAAGTGACCCCTTCAGCGCCCAGCCCTTCACACGGAGACCTCCAGATGTGCGCGAAGAGGCTGCACCCCGCGTGGCCCCGAGGCCTCTCGCTGGGGGTGGCTCTTGTTACATGCCACGCGGTCTGTGTGTTTCAGATCACCACCATGGAATCCAGCCTCAAGACCATCGAGGAGGAGAACAAGGTGATCGAGCAGCAGAACGAGTCGCTCCTGCACGAGCTCGCCAGCCTCAGCCAGTCCCTGATCCACAGCCTCGCCAACATCCAGCTGCCGCACATGGTAAGTGGCCGGCGCCGGGCGGAGGCCCCCGGGGGCCGCGCGCAGTGCTCGTCCTAGCGTAGCTGTCTGTCTGTTGTGTCCTCGTGGTTCTCAGACCTCGGATGCTTGCGGTTACCTCCCCCAAACCGTAACGTGAACCGCTCTGGTGGGGCTGATCGGTAAATCCCCTAAGGTTAAGTTGCTCTGAAAGGCGTTTTAAGTAAGATAAGGACAGTGGCGTTAGGCTGGGATACTATTTTATGCTGATGTGAATATCCTATTAAGAAAATAAAAGTTGCATATGAACTACTATTTAATATCTCGTAGGATCCAATCAATGAACAAAATTTTGATGCATACGTGACTACTTTGACGGACATGTATACAAATCAAGACCGTTATCAGAGCCCAGAAAATAAAGCTCTACTGGAAAATATAAAGCAGGCTGTGAGAGGAATTCAGGTCTGAACAGCTGCTGTAGTGGTGGAATCTTGCTTAAAAAACGATGCCTCTTGTTCTTTGCTGCTGTAATTTACCAGAAAGTGTTCTATATTTATTTCTGTTTGAAACAGTGTTATGCTTACAAGACTTCATAATGATTTTATGTCTTGCTTTAAAGATAGTACCTGCAGAATAGTTTTGGAATACATTCACATTTTTGTACGTTTTCATATAAGCCGACATAGTGTGACATGCCATGTAATGTTTATAGCTGCTAATGTATGCACATTTGGGGGTATATATATTTCTGAAGAGGTAAGCCGATCAAAATAAATAGAGTGTACATTCTTTTTAATGCTTTAGTGATTAAATGTTTAGTATTTTGAACTGAAATGGACACACACACACAAACAGCTCTGAACGATCGCTTGGTGGCCCCGCAGCCACTGTTTAGATGTCATCGTTTTGCCTCATGTTGGAGGATCTTACGGAATTTAAGAAATACATTTTGTGTGCAGATTGTTTCATAGCAAGACTTGGTTGCAAAAAAAAATGCTTTATTTTTGAACAATGCTTGGAAATATTATGTGATTTTTTTGTTTGTTTGTTTTAGGAGGATGGTGTATGGTGGGGGCAATAAATGAGGTTTTTTGCATTCCAAGGAAATGGCATATGGATTAACTGTAAGAAATGAGATAAGTAATTTATTGTAAGACAACATCAAGCCATGGAAACTTGGCAGAAGATTCAAAGCAGCTTAAACAGCACTTTTAAATTAACTCCTGAGCGTTACATGGTGTGACGGTGGGACCTTCAGCTCAGACAGGGGCAGAGTAGAGGTGGACGACCCGAAGACTCCTCCTCCTCTCTCGGGCGCTTTGGAGCAACCTTCTCCTCCCTCCCCGAGGGCTCCTCGCCCTCTGAACCGTCTGTTCCCAACAGAATCCGTGTGTTTTCCTTTGCGCTCAAAGATCCTTTGAGACTCTTTCTTTCCCCGTCCACCTTATCCAATTACCATTCCCGTCGTTGTCGCTGTGTGAGTTTCCCGTGGGGGATAAAGGCAGACGGCGTGCCAGTCCTCGCGGGACCGGGCTGAGCTGTGGGCCGGCCTGGGTGGGAAAGCGGCTCAGACAAGCGCCCCTGCCCGGCGCTGGCTTCGAGGGCCCGCGTCCTGTTCAGAGGCGGGCGTGCGCTCCACGTGCCGCCCCCGGAGGCCCCGCGGACCGAAGGTTCGCATAGCCTTGTTTGCTGGTCGTGACCTGCTCTGGGAACGAATGCCATCAGATGGTGGGAGTAACTCAATGCCCTTCAGCACTTTCTTGCTTTACGCTAGATCATCTGACTGTTTCCACCCTGGAGACTGACTGTTCCCCCGACGACTGCACTCCGTGATGCCTAAGACCGCTTTCCACCGCCGCGCTCCCCTCTCCTCCTGCGTCCCCCGACGGCCTGTCGTGTTTTCGATTGCTGTTGACTTGATTTACGTGTGATGGCATTCTTCCTTCCATGTCTTGATGTTATGCAGGAAGTACAAAAGTACTTTAAAATTTTGTTATGAAAAAAAAAAAGATGGGTTTTGTAAAAATTAAAAAAAAATATTTTTAGCAGAACAGGACTTACAGGGTCATTGCCCCACAATGTGCCAGTCGACTATTTGCACTCACCTTGTCTATATATCCGTACGGAGGTGTGCAATCCCCGTGTCAGTGGCCTCGTGACGCTGACCCTGGAGGAATCTGAGGAGGCCTCCCCGCTGACCTGCTGATGCTACGACATTACAGGGACCTCACCGCAAATACTCTGATACAATACTCAACCTCGGTATATATATATATGTATAAATACGTGTACATCCCAGCAGCACTTTATACTGCTCACTGTACAAAAGCTTACGGTTTTCCAGGAGGACTTTAATAATTAGCTGGGAGAAGACTGTGTGATGGCTCGGGCGCCGCGGCGCCTTCCCTTCGGGGCCCTCTTTCTGTTGCGTGACTCGCTGTAGCTGCCCTGCTCAGAATTGCCTTTTTGAGAGCTGAAGCCAGGTGCGCCTCGCCACCTGCGGCCGCAGATCCCGTCCGGGGCCCCAGCCTCCTCGCGGGCCCCCGTTGTTCATATCGGCACATGCATCTCCCCGCCCCGTCGTTGTCTGCAGCTTCTTTGCCAATTATAGTGATGCTTTTCGTAGCGTAATAGGTAGTATCAGTTTGGGATTCTAATTGTTCTCACCTATGTACAATGGAAAGGGGTTTTAAGCACAAATCTGCTGCTCATCTAACGTTGGTACATAATATCAAATCAAAGTTATCTGTGACTATTATATAGGGATCACAAAAGTGTCACATATTAGAATGCTGACCTTTCATATGGAATTATTGTGAGTCATCAGAGTTTATTTATTATAACTTATTGTTCATATTCATTTCTAAGTTAATTTAAGTAATCATTTATTAAGACAGAATTTTGTATAAATATTTATTGTGCTCTCTGTGGAACTGAAGTTTGATTTATTTTTGTACTACACGGCATGGGTTTGTTGACACTTTAATTTTGCTATAAATGTGTGGAATCACAAGTTGCAGTGATATTCATTTTTAAATTGTGAACTTTGTACAAATTTTGTCATGCTGGATGTTAGCACATCTTACTCTAAATAAAAAAGGTGTTGCCACATTTGTAGCACGAAGGGCCTCTAGCTGTGTGTGCGTCCTCACTGAGTCTGGAAGCGCGTGGGGCCTGGGTGGGGGCGTGTCTCCCTAGCCGCGCCACTCCGGCGACGACATTGCTGCGGGCTGGCCCGTCTACCCCGAGGCCCATGAGCGCAGATGAGGCTGTCCCTGGAGGCGCTGCCCCTGAGCTTGCCAGGGAGCCACCCGACACCTCTTGCCGTCACCCCTACTGTCTCCCTCTGAGCTCACGTCCGATGCAGGCGTCCCCCCAGAGCAGGGACATCCTCACAGACGCAGACCCCCCTCCCTGTGGACGCGGCCATCACGCAGCATGCATCCACGTCCCAAGGTTCGCACCCGTCACAGACCTCCCCAGGCCTGGGGCGCAGAGGCTCCCAGCTCTCCCAGCTGCCACAGGGCCACCCCTCGCCCCTCAGCGCAAGCGGCTCCCCGGCCTTCCTCGTGCTCCGAGATCCCACGGCCTCTGAGCCCGTCTTCCGGCAGGTGTCGCCCGTATTTGACACCTGGCACTGGGCCAGCTGCACCAGGGTGGAGGAGTGTGAGGCCCTGGGGGAGGGATTTAGGGTCCCGCCACCCCGTCTCTTCAGACCATGGGCGCACCTGTGAAACGGCGCGTCTTCAGGATCATCGATGTTCAGCAGATGGAGGGACATCAAGGAGCTGCTGCCGTGACTGAAGTCTTTCAGCTTGGTGGTCGAAAGCATCTTCCCCTGAGAATCAGTGTAAACATGATGGAAAGCAGGTTAGCAAGTTCAGAAATTTTACGAAATTCTTGACCCAGTAATTCCAGATGTCCCTCCTAAAATACCAAAACAGTTGAGAATGCACTGAAATAAGTGAAACCAACCCCCAAAGCCCTGGCACAGAGGGAGGCTGGGGCAGGTGAGGTAAAGGCGCTTTATGGGACATGATGGTGTCACCAGAAATGGCGGTTACAAATCCGCGCTGATACGATGCTGGTGATGAAGTAACCAGCACAGAAAGCAAACATAAAGAGGTCAGGAAGCAGCCGAGTGGCAACAAGGCGGGGTCACATCGGTGTGTGTTAGTGGCTCCGGTGGTCCCGCCAGCCCCCCGTGCCTGGGGAGGTGGCGGTCTGTCCAGTCCTGCTCTCCCCCTCAGCCCTGAGTAGCAAACCAAAGCTGGGGGACCACTGGCCCCTGGGAAGCCAAAGTCAGGAGCCAGTGTCCCTGTAGTGAGAACGGGGTGACAGGGCAGCAGCCCACACAGGTCCCGGGCCTCTGGTCTGAAACCACCCTCCCCATGGATCTTGCCAGGCACGTACCAACAGGCCTGGCTGCGACCACACTTTTCTCACCCCGGACCACGGAGCGGTTTTTCAGAAAGTAAACAACCAGAGTGAGGATTCCAGGGTGTTTGGGAGAAGAGGCTCCGGGGCACCCCACCCTCCTCACCATGTGCCCCCCAGAGGGCACCCCACACTCCTCACCACGTACCTTCCAGGTCACCCCACCCTCACCACGTGCCCCCAGGGGTCACCCCACATTCATCACATCCCCCTGGGGGGCACCCCACCCTCCTCACCATGTACCTTCCAGGTCACCCCACCCTCACCATGTGCCCCCAGGGGTCATCCCACACTCACCACGTCCCCCCGGGGGTCACCCCACACTCCTCACCATGTGCCCCATGGGGTCACCCCACACTCCATACCATGTGCCCCCGGGGGGGTCACCCCACCCTCACCACATGCCCCCCGCCCCGGGCAGCGAGGCGGCCTGGATGAAATGGACGCTCTGTGCGCCCATGACTCCATCGGCAGCNCCCCCCACCCCCACCACGTGCCCCCAGGGGTCACCCCACATTCATCACATCCCCCTGGGGGGCACCCCACCCTCCTCACCATGTACCTTCCAGGTCACCCCACCCTCACCATGTGCCCCCAGGGGTCATCCCACACTCACCACGTCCCCCCGGGGGTCACCCCACACTCCTCACCATGTGCCCCATGGGGTCACCCCACACTCCATACCATGTGCCCCCGGGGGGGTCACCCCACCCTCACCACACGCCCCCCGCCCCGGGCAGCGAGGCGGCCTGGATGAAATGGACGCTCTGTGCGCCCATGACTCCATCGGCAGCTCCCTTCTGGAGCCCAGAGCAGCCTCCCGCCTTCTCCCGGGAGCCCTGTCACCAGAGCAGAAGGCCTGAGTGAGCTGGAGCCTCTCGGCTCCCTGGGGCCTGGCCCCTGGTCCTGTCCCTCTGCGGCAGGAGGCCCGGCGCTGTCAGGGTCCTGGGACGGTCCCCCCATACTCAGCTCTGGCGCTGCGGACCTCTCAGCGCAGCAGAGCAACACGGGGGAGCCCCGGCCCGAAGCCAGTTAAAGGTGCGTCGAGGGAAACAAGTGTGGCTCTCTGTCCTTTCTCCTTCCACGTGTGCACAGCTTCAGATCTGGACATTTCTTCACAAAAACCACCGCACACGCTCTCTCCGAGTGACCAGATTAGCAGCCTGGTCTCCTTCTGTGTGGTTGCCCCTCCCACCCCAGCTCTGCCGGACGTGATCGACATGCACCGCTGTGCCGCGCAAGGCGTGCAGTGAGATGGAGGGGCACCTGCGCTGTGAGCTGGCCCCGTCACAGACGCCACACAGAGAAAGGGCCCGTAAGAAGCAACAGCCCTTTCTTTCCTCTGGGATGAGGGCTCAGCGGCCCATGGTCCTCAGGCCCCAAGCAGCGTGAGCTCTGCCCCCGGCTCCGTGGTCGTCCCAGCACCCACTCACCCTGTAACTGGGAGCTTGCTCCTTCCTCCCATTACCTGGGTCAGGAAGATCTGCTGGAGAAGGGACAGGCTCCTCATTCCAGTATTCTCAGGCTTCCCAGTGGTTGAGCTGGGACAGAATCCGCCTGCAATGCGGGAGACCCGAGTCAGATTCCTGGGTTGGGAAGGTCCCCTGGAGAAGGGACAGGCTCCCCGCTCCAGTATCCTTGGGCTTCCCTTGCGGCTCAGCTGGAAAAGAATCCGCCTGCATTGCGGGAGGCCTGGGTTCGGTCCCTGGATTGGGAAGATCCCTGAAGGAAAAGGCTCCCCACTCCAGTATTCCTGGGCTTCCCTGGTGGCTCAGCTGGGAAAGAATCTGCCTGCAATGCAGGAGATCCCGGTTCAATCCTGGCTTGGGAAGATCTGCTGGAGAAGGGACAGGCTCCCCGCTCCAGTATNTGGGTTCGGTCCCTGGATTGGGAAGATCCCTGAAGGAAAAGGCTCCCCACTCCAGTATTCCTGGGCTTCCCTGGTGGCTCAGCTGGGAAAGAATCTGCCTGCAATGCAGGAGATCCCGGTTCAATCCTGGCTTGGGAAGATCTGCTGGAGAAGGGACAGGCTCCCCGCTCCAGTATTCCTGGGCTTCCCTTGCGGCTCAGCTGGGAAAGAATCCGCCTGCAGTGCGGGAGGCCCGAGTCAGATTCCTGGGCTGGGAGGGTCCCCTGGAGAAAGGCAGGCTCCCGCTCCAGTATTCCTGGCCTGGAGGACTTCAGGGGCCGCATAGTCGCTGGGGTCGCAGAGTCAGACACGAGCGAGCGACTTTCACTTTCACCAAAACGCCCCAGAAGTTACTGGTCGCTGTACAAGCTGAACGGAATGTGAAAACATGAAGATCGGCTCCCTCCAGAATCAATGCAGATAAGGCAAGCCTGCCTGACGCGGTGAAGCCAGCACATCCCAGCTCCCGGGGGCTCCTTTCTCGTGTGCAGCGCAGCACCCTGTGCCAGGCCTCTCAGCTGGTCCCGAGGAGCCGTGGCTCACGTCCAGCCAAGCGCTGCGGTCTCCTCTGTCGCTAGAGGCATCTCCAGACCCCGGTCTCTGCCTCGGCTCTTCATTTTCCTCCGACTTCTTTCCTTTCCCTCATCTACACTTGCTTCTTCTTCCCGTGTAATATAAACACTCCTCATGGACTGTAGCCTATCAGGCTCCTCCGTCCATGGGATTTTCCAGGCAAGAGTGCTGGAGTGGACTGCCATTTCCTTCTCCAGGGGATCTTCCCGACCCAGGAATCGAGCCTGGGTCTCTCGCATTGCAGGCAGACCCTTTACGGTCTGGGCCACCAGGGAAGCCCCAATATAAATATTCCTCAAGCTGCCTCAAAATGATTTTTTGAGTAAGGAAAAATTTTTGAGTTGAGCTTGGACATGGGAAAAGATTTGGGATAAATGACAATCCAGTTGATTTTTCTTTTCAGTTTAAGAGAAGTAGGTTCTTGACTATAAAGAAGCAAGAAGGTAACAGATTATCTGAGAAGGTAATAGCTTATCAACAGGAGGCTCTGGAAAATAAGAAGTTAAAGTTGATGAACAATTAATCAGTTGATCTAAGAAAAAACAGGAAAGCTCTATTTGAGCCACAGTCAAGGATTATGACCTGAGGAGCATCTCGGAAAGCCCTGAGAACTGGCCCACCCACCCGAAATCAAGGCACAGTTATGCACGGTTTTTGAGACAGAGGACTGTACATCAAAGCAAGAGTACACAGTCAGATGCAAACGGCATCACTGCATCGGCTCATGTGGCCTCTGCTGAGATTACCAGCAAGTGCTGTCAATAAAGAGCCGTCTTGCTGATGCTGGCAGAAGGCCGCTCTTTAGCTGAATGGGTATTCCTGCAAACGCGGCGGTCCAGGCGATGCCTAATGCAGGAGAGGAGGCGAGAGGGCAGAGAAGACTTTTCATGCTTAACTTTTCCTTGCCTCGTCATAAGACATGAGCTTTACTTCACACCGACACTCACAGGCGCTGCTCCCACGCCTGCCGGTGCAGACCCCACGTGTCTCCCTGAAATCGCCCTTCCTCGCCCGCCTTGTGACCTACCTGCTGCCACGCTGACAGGGCCAGACAGACTGGTTAACCGGGAGCAACCAGACTTCCTGCTCCCACCTTGCATCTCCAGGGCTAGAGGAGCTGGAATTCTGCAGTTCACTTGGGCTGGGAATCACATCTTATCATTTGCTCTACTGCCAAAACACAAAAGTATTTCTGGGAATCCAGTGAAGTGTTGATTAGAAAATGTTCTTAAATACTTTCGGCTTATCTGATTAAAGCTCGAAAGATTAGCCCATGGGCACATTTTTGAATTTTTTCTTTCCTGCAGAACAAGGGGGAGAATCCCTTTCTCTTTCCAGAATGACAGCATGTCTCCTGAGTCTGGATCTGAATCTCAGCCTGTCTCATCCTTGATCCACGGACGGGCTCAGTGTCTTAGCTCCTCCCTACCCACCTGAGGCTGCGTCTCCCCCAGAGTCTGATCCTGCCTCGGGCCGGGGTCCTCTATGTGCTACCGAATTGATTTGTGGGGACCCTGCTCAGGCCCCAGCCAGGCCGCGGCTCCCTGCCTTGGCAGGAGACGTTCCTTTCCCATTCAGGCTGGAGCAGCTGAAACCAAAGTCGAGATCAACACAGCACAGGCTTTATTCAGTGGCCAAAGAACGGAAAAGCAGGAACCACGTTCATGGAGCAGTTCTCGCCTAGCCTGGAGAGGGCGGTTTAATTCCCAAGAG